>JAHWFO010108389.1:338137-399849 GCA_023313115.1 Rhysida immarginata
AAAATTCCTTCAAGGAAGGAAGATTGACGAAATTAGGAGTCTTAGTGGAGAAAAAGTAACTTTTGTTAAAAGTAAAGAACAAAATATAAAGAAAACTTATCTCCGTGTTTATCGACGAGTGCAGATCACTGTACCTAGATTCGGGAAGAAACTGTATTATTTGATGAACTGTGTCAATTAATAGAATTTAGGAATAAGATTTGTTTGAAATACTAAAGACTGGAATATAGAATACTTACTTTGGATTATCGTTCTCGCCCTTAGAATAATTTGTAAGAGCGTTCCTCATGTATTAATAATTTTTTTTTATTTTTCAATCACCTGTGTTGATAAGGTTCCCCTTACCTATAAACCCCCGAAGTGACAACGCAGACGAAGTCAAGCCAAGGATCTGATGATCTAGACAGGCAGAAATCTTTGGAAGACCGTTTTCACAGAGAAAAGGATGGACCGAACAAGGGAACAGTTGTTTACCAGGCATATTTGAAAAGAACTGTAAACCATTCTAAGCGTCTCAAAAATATTGTGTAAAATTATTGACCATTCGTTTGATCACTAAGAATATATTACAAGTAAAGCCACAGGCAGTTTGGATCTGATTACTAGACTGGGAATTTTAATTAAAAAAAATAAATTAATAATAATGACCTTTAAGAGATACGTACGATTCGTTTAAGAGATAACAGGACTGGAGTTTTTTTAAGATCTAAGATCACTAAGTTTTTCGTACTGTAATGGTTATTAACAAATTCAAAGAGAATGATGATTGATTTAAATGACCGTCTCATTCCCCCAATTTGATGGTGTGTTTCAGCAAGACAATGCACACTGCCACAAGGCACGTCTCCTTCTGGATTGGTTCAAGGAACACTTTGCTAATTTTCGAGTGCTCCTTTGGCCTACTAATTCGCCAGACATCAATCGAACATCTGTGGGAGCACCTTGATCGCCTTGTACGGCAGCTGGACACTCCACCTATGACTCTCGAAGCTCTGTGGACAGCGCTTCAAACAGAATGGGCTGCCATACTATCGGACACATACCGCGCACTTCTTGTGTCCATGCCACGACGCCTAGCAGCAGTTATAGCAGCGAAGGGTGGCTACTCCCATTACTAAGCGGGTGGTCATAATTCAGTGATATATCAGCGTATATCTTGTGTTATTTATTGTTTGGGTTTAAATTGAATAAAAAATGAAATGTTGTTTTGTAACTCCCATAATGGTAAGTGACTCCTTTTGAATAATGGGGATGCTGCAACAATGTATTGAGATTGTTTTGCTTCCGTGTTTTGTTGCTGCAGGTTTTCCGAAAGTCTGCGTGAAGAATATAAACAATGGGTGTTCCCCTTTGTTGAAAGATAATATGCGTTATTGATGCGTGTCAGGAAGAGAAGCGTCTCTTCTCCTTGTCTCCCTGCGAGGTGTTCTATATGAAAAATTACGAAGAAAAAGCGGAGAAAAGTAGACATAATGCGTCTAGCCAACCTATGTCTCGTTTACCTTTAGTTCCGTTCTTCTAAGTAATGAGACCGCAACAGTTGAAACCGTACACTTTTTTAAGCGCTCTATGATGGTTATTGCGCCCTTGATGTTCTTTTCTTCGGAATTGAAACTATCAGCTGCCCAAGATGAGAACGCTTTGTTGAGATTTCTCGTAATCTAGTGAGAACGTTCCATTTTATGATTATCGTCCCCAAATCTCGAGTATTTAAACGTTTAACCAATTAAATATTGTCAGACACGACATTATGATTTCGGAGTAGCCTGCTTCTTCATTTTGGCGACCGCTCGAAATTGTGCTGTAATGGCAGTCTGAAGTGATACATTGAGGTTTGCTCACACAAAAAAAAGTATCGTTTGTCTTCGTGAACTAATTGTGAGCTGTAAGTTTAGATGTTGCCCCAGCAAAGAAGTCGACTGCATGTTTTTATGTCCATTTGACGGGCTCTTTTGTTTAGAGTGCATATTTCCCTCCCATTTGCTTCACTGCCTGATTATGTGCCTGGGAAGTTGAAAAGTGCAGAACTTAGCACATGTGCCTGTTTAAGGAGACTGATGAAGCTGTAGACGGATTCAATTCGTGTTGTTCCTTTAATACGGTGCTGGCAACCGGTATTATCTTGTCGGGCATCTGTGGGTAAGGTGTGAGGAGCGAGCAGTTTTGGGTTCGTGGCGTTGAAACGTCCGCAGTTGTCGCATACAAGAGTTACGGCCCCCCCCCCCCCCCCCAAGCCCGAGGATGCATTATAGAAAATTCCGGAGGTTGGGCAGCAAATAAAGGAAGGTGTGGCGCCTTCTCGTGCCGCTCTTACACGATAGTGGTGCCTTCTCGTGCAGCCAGTAGCTGTATATTCCTGTGTATATTTGCTTAGGGTGCATATTATTGCTTCGGTCCTTTAGGCTCATGTGCAAGCAAATGCACACTAGCATTGGAGCCGGGTCTAATTGGGACTGATATTTTGTTTAATATTGCATTGTGCTGTTTTGATGACAATAATAGTGGTGAAGCTGAATTCTGTTTACGTTAATGACAATTTATAGTTTTGGTTTATTAATTCTTTTGGGGCCCCAGCTTTGGTATGTGTTATTTTTTTGAGTTTTTATAATAATTCTTAAACTATTGTATATAAATAGAGCATTTGGGATTAAAATGTTTCGTTTTTTGTTTACACCGCCTATGTTCTTTGACTAATCACCATCTCCCCTCGCGAGTCTAAATTACCCGACCCTACCACGCGTGGGTTTCTATTTTGGTGGGTCCCTCAACAGGTACCTCAACCACGCAGTGGAGGGCACATTTTGGCGCCCGAACAGGGACTTGATAGTCCGGAATATTACGTATTTGAGGTGGTCAAGGAACAGGTGGGTGTATTATGTCATTTTTCTTTTTTGTGGTGTTTTGTCTGGTGTTGCTGTACTGCGCTGGCACAAAGTAATGTGCTGAAATGGCTCTGTCTAAAGAAAAGAGAGTGATGGTGGCTTGCAGCCCTGTATGGTGAGGCAATAGATGGAGCAATGCCCAGTTAGGAAAAGGAAGAAGATTGTCGGAGTATATTGGGTGATGGCGTCCATGGAGCAGAGGCGCAGGGAATAGTAATATGGATGCTACTGTGGGGGGATGGAAGTATGTGCTCGCATTGAGGGAGTTGAGCACCGAGGAGGCAAGTGCTATTCTCTGTGTGGTGTATGAGTTTGGAGACTTGTTCAGGAATGATGTGGCTAGTGTGCAGGGGGTGAAGAACTTCCAGGCGGAGTATAAGGTGAATCAAACGCACCCGGTATTCGTGCGCCAGTACAAAGTGCCCTATGTGTACCAGGAAGCGTATAAGACGAAATTATTGGAGCTCAAGCAGGCAGGCATAATAGAAGTCAGCATAAGCCCCTGGAATTAACCTGTTCATGTGGTACCCATGAAAAATGGGGAAATCAGGTTGACCTTAGATCTGCGACAGGTGAACCTGCGCAGCAGCCCGGTGGATTTCCCGGCCCCAGTGATTCAGGATATATTGGAGGAGTTGCGAGGGCATAGGTTCTTTTCAGTGCTCGGGCTGAACCAACTAGTATTTCCAAATCCTGTTGGTCGAGTCACTGAATGCTATGCTTTCCAGTCTCCCTGGGGAAAGTTTCAGTTGACGAGACTACCTCAGAGAGGGAAGGACTCCCATATATTCCAGCAATATATCATGGCCACCTTGCGAGAAAGGATTGGGGAGGTCCAAACGTTCCTGGATGACATTTTGGTATCGACCAAAACTTTCGAAGAGCATCTGGAGGTCCTCAGATGGGTGTTCGGCCGGTTTCGGGAGTGGGGCCTGATCATAAAGCCCTCGAAGTGTCAATTCTGACTGCCTGAAGTGCATTATCCTGGGCACTTGATTTTGGCCGATGGGTCTAGGCTCGACCCAGAAATGTGGTTGTGTTGCAGCTATTAAGGGACCCACGGAATTAAGGGAAGTGCGAGGGATAGAGGGGTCTGTAAATTTTTATCAGCCATTCTTGCAAAACCTGTTGGACACGTTAACACTCATCACAAATCTGACAAGAAAGGGGGCCAAGTTCCCCTGGAGCCCGGAATGCCAACGGACTCTGGAGCTGGTTAAGCGGACCCTATCTGCTGCCCCAGTGCTCTCCCGATTATAGTTTGCAGTTCATATTTGTGACGAATGCATCTGAACTTGCAATTGGAGCAGTCCTCCAGCAAGAGGTGGAAGGGACTAGGCACCCCATTGCCTATTTCAGTCAGAAACTGAAAGGGACAGTATACTATGCTACTATCGAGAAAAAGGCACTAGCTATCGTGCGCGCCGTGACGCATTTTCGCCACATTATATTAAGCTTTCCAACGACCGTGATGACGGACCCTCAGCCACTCGTGTTTATTAATCGAATGAGAGTCATTAACCAGCAGCTGTTGCGCTGGTCATTGCAATTGGAGGAATACCAGCTGATATTCCAACACCTGTCCGGAAGGCTCTATGTGGTGGCGGATTTGCTGTCGCGGCACTGCGACCATGCGGTTATTACGGGTAGTAACAAGGATTGGATAAATGAGATCAAAGTAGTTCAGGAGCAGTATCCGTGGAAGGGGGTTTAGCGTATCGAGACGGTGGAGTGTGCTTCAAGGAGAATGGTCTTGTCATGTGGAGGCATGAGAGACACCCGGGGGCCTCTTTGCGTGGAGAGATCTTAAATCAATGCCATGATAGATAGTATGTTGGGCGGGCATTGGGTTATCAGCGCGACAATCCATATTGTGGGGTAGGAGTACTTCTGGAAGGCATTGGCACGTGATGTGATTGCCCACATCAAAGCTTGTATTGTAGGCCAGTGTACAAAGAAGAATTTTGCGCGCGCTCCTTGGCAACCGGGCATGAGCGCCGTTTATCCTGGATATCGTTGGGCCAGTGGAGTGCTCCAGGGCAGGTAGTGCTGAGCGATGTATTAACCCGTTTCCCTGATGGAGTCCCATTGGCTGATCAGTCCACTACCACCGTGGTCCATGCATTTATCCAGCTGGTGGTAAGTATATACAGTGTCCCACAGCAGGTCATTAGCGACCGGGGGGGGCAAATTTCACGTCGGACGTGTTTGCCAGGGTCTGCGAGAACATAAGAGTATGGCATAAGGTCACCACTGCCTATTGGCCAACCTCGAACTGCATCGCGGAGCGATGTAATAAATTGCTCTGCGAGGCTATTCGAGCGTTGTGCGATGATCACCCTGAGTAATAGGAACAGATGTTGAATTTTGCCCTATTTTCGCTGCGAACGGGTAGGCATGAGACCTTGGGGGAAATTCTGGCGTTCTTGCTCTATGGATTCGATCCAATGATGCCCTGGGAATGGAAGACGGAATTTGAGGAGCAGCAGACAGAGGTAGACGATTGGGAGATTAACCAGAGATCCAATGTTGCACAGAGTCGGTCACAAGATTAACCAGAGTTTGGCACGAGGTCTGGGCAAGGGATAGAGAGAAATGGAAAACACAGCAGGATACTTTAGAAAAGATGAAGGAGAAGGGCGAGTATTTTGCAAAGGTTTTATTTGTAATTTAGTAAATATTTGTACATTTATTTTTATTTTAAATTTATATAAATTGCGCTGTGTGATTGATTTTATTAAATAATTCTCCTCTTGCTTGGAAAATTTAATATTTTGAAATTATAGTTTCTATCACAGTTGTGTAGAATTTTATAATCGCGGACCTGTAATACCAGCCCGCCTGCAATAAGTGCCAGGGGGTCCACTGGATTTTTGCAAATAAGCGCCCAGGTGCTTTATACAGTATCTACGGTATTCATAAAATTTCAGTTCTGTCTCTTCTGAATAACAGTTTTATCTTGTTTCTCAGAACGATTAATAAATACCACTGTTTTTTGTATGTCAATTTTTACTATAGAGTGCCTTCTTTAGATTAAGTTTGTTTTTTATTTCAGATTTTAACGAATTACTATTTTTAAGTCTATGTTGAGGTTACATAGACTTTACGCCATGGTATAATTTATTCTCAACGATTTTCCTCCTCTATTACTAAAAAAAGATATTTTTTTGTCCGCAAAAAACGCATTTTTCTATGAATTGTTGCATGAAAATGAGTTTCGCTTGGTAAATTTTGAATACCATACTCATAACAATGCCGTGGCGACATAAACGATCAAAGCACGTGCTGATCTCCTAATTATTGGCGAAAATACTAATGATTACACAGGTCAACACACATTTTGGTGCCTGCAATTTTTCAAGTGTTCTTAGGTAATTGTAGGGTGTAGAATTCAAAAATAACTTCCTATTTGTTCTATCCACTGATCTCTATAACAACTGGATCGCCCTCAATTACAGTTGAACCTCCCATCCCCTGCACCAATGACTGAAGCTACCGGAAGTTGTCTATCCGCCATGATGCCTACACCTCACAAGTGAACATTACACGCTTTACAGCGTGAAAACGAGTTCCTGATTAAATACATTTTTCTTCATCAACTTTCTTGATTTTAATTTTTTAGGTAGGTAATTATTTTATTATAATGCGATAAATTTTGACCTAAAAAGCCACTTAAATTTGTGGGGCCTATTATACAAGAGCTAATATTGGTGCTACAACGACTGGGGAGGAGGGGGAGCAAACGAAACTTTAAAATAAAGACTTATATCATATTGTATTGAATATGCTGTCACATCAGAGTGCATTATGCAGTATAAACAATATGCAGTACATTAATTCCTTTTTTCCCTCAATTTTTCGTTTCCAAAGCTAATGCAAAAGTAAATTTTCGAAAATAAGTTGGCGACAACCACTCGTGAAAAAATGTCACTGCGGTCATATTTCATTTATTATAACTCCCTTCTTGCTGCCGTTTATTGATAATTGAACAATATAGATATTACATCTTCAAATAACTTTTGTGATGGAGTTAAATTCCACATATGAGCCAAACGAGCGATGAGAAGAAACCACAAATTTACATTTCTCATCGCTCGTTTGATCATTATGTCCAGTTTCTTGACGTATTTTTCTTCTTCCATATATGGGGTTTAACCCGTTTTTCTTGTTTTCCTGAAATTGTCCAAGAATGTTTTTATTATGTTCAAATGAATATTTATTACCGTACCTTAATCGAAATATGAAAATACAATAAAAAGTACATATAGTCTACTCTAAGTATATCGTTCTTGTCTTCAAAATTAACCTTTTATTATTTTATAATAAACCACCGTCTGTACTGTATTAAGAATCAGACGCTAAGGAATCGGATGTTGAAGGTTTTTAATTGTAAAGATCCAGGTTATGCATTTTTAAAAATTGTAAAAAAATAGAGATTTTTTTTGTATATTCTTGCATATTTTATTTCTTATGAGTTAGCGATGAGTCAAAAATTGGGATCGCATTATAAGAGGATAAATTTTTACTGTTTTTTGGGCTCTGAAAGTGGGATCGCGTTATAGTAGAATACTTACGTTACATACTTATACAGATTAATTTATGAATCCCAAATTGAAAATAACTGTAGAATTAATGAAACCAAATCTCATTAAATTATAAAGCAATCGTTTATTACTGATTCAGTAATTTTTCTTCATTGAAAAGTTAACATGCTTTTCATATACAAAATAACTACATGTGAATTACAAATATACATAGCGAAGTATTACTGCATTATCTTCATTTGTAGACAACGTGTATGTGCATACATTGCTGGATATGATGGTAAAAAAGTAAATTCATGCATATGTCCTTTAGAAGCAGATCCGACAAAACAATCTACATCTCATCATTTGCTTAGTAGGAAAACAAGAGGAGGTTAGATTTATCCATCAAATGACGTTACTGAAGTTTGCATGCCAGCTGAGAAATGCATGAAAAGGTTGCTGATTACAATAAATGGAGAACCACTCCAAAATAAAAACATATTTCTAGCGATGTGTTCAGTTGTCCTAAATGAAATGGGGTACCAAAAATATTTTTAAAAACTTACAATTTAGATATAAACGGACCAGAAATCAGAAAAAGATATATGAAATTAATTTTATTCAAAAACCAATGAATAATAAAAGAATTATCATTAATTGTGATTGTGTAATTGTATAAGCATGTAAAATGTTTTCTTACATAAAGCTGTTTTACACCAAGGATGAAGTCATCTCAATTACAGTTGAACCTCCATAATATGACACCGCTTAATACATAATCCCAGGTCATACGAATTTTTCCCTTGATCCCATCCCCTTGAAACTAATTCTATGTAAATCATTTTTTTAATAGCATGTTTTTTCTCTCAAATCTCGGATAATAGTTTATTTTCACTAAAAAATTACGAAATTCATTCCCAGAAAGTGATTTAGCTGAGATGGTTATTGTTAAAAAACAAAAGTGAAATTTTTTTTTATTATCATGCGGTTATTTAACCACATGTCAAGCAATAGTTCTATTCTTTCTGATTTGTTCCATTAAACACAAACAACTAAGCACATGTTATTGGAAAATTGGAAATTCTAGTTGATTCTCAGTGTTTACATACACCTGTGCACGGAGTTTTTCTCCCAAAAAATAAATAAGTATTGGGAATTTATTCCCCTCCAAAAAAGTATATGTTACAAGCAATAGTCTCAAACTTATTTCATAAAACAACAGCATTGGGGATTTCAGCGAACCATATTTCATACTCGGAAAATACTTATTTTTTACTCGGTCCCTTGAAATATGTATTAACAAGGTGCGACATAAAAAATTTTCAAAAATCAAATTTGAAATTGAAGCACCTGGAAAATTTTGAAAATGTTAATAAAAACATTGGCATAACATTAATTTATAATTTAAATAAATATTTTATAAATATAAATGAATTCAGAATTAAATTTCTTGAGTTACAAGACAGACTCAATGTATGAAATCCGCGTAAACACAGTCTGAGGTGGTGTAGGCAAGATGGCCGACCACTGGCTTCACCGCGCCCAATGCTCACACAATGGGACGCGCGATCCAGTTGTTATAGAGATCAGTGGTTCTATCAGGTATAGTTTTTGAGATATCAACGTCTCAACGTCGCGAAATACAGAAATAGCAGTCATCAATGTGGTTTCTGGGTTCCCTCCAAACCATCGGCACACTAAATTTCAGACTTCTCCTTTGTCCATTAGTCCGTTGCCGTAAGTGTTCCGTACAAATTTTACACACAAATTTTACATTTTAGAAGCACCCATGAAGTAGTAGAGATTGAAGGCTTCCTCTATGCTACTGGAGGAAACGATGATAGTTCAAGTATTAATAGCGTTGAGCGATACGATCCCCGGACCAATAAATGGGTTTTGGTGACATCAATGTTATCTGTGTGGTGACCACGTTTTGTCTTGGTCACCAAGCTTAACGCTAAAGTATCCAAGGTACGCTCTTTTTAGATAATTATGGCGCTGATAATCATGGCGTTTTTTAGTAAAATTCGTGGCCATCTATCGACAAAAAACGCAACGAACTTTTCCCCAGACCTTTTATATCAACGTCGCACCTCTGTACCATAACAAATAGTAAAAGCGCATTAAGTCAGTGGCGCTGTATCTCAAAAACTATAGCTGATAGACAGAAACTGTTTTCATATTTGGAATCAACACATCAAATATAATCAAAATCAGTTCTAATTTTACAGGCACCAAACAAAAAAAAAATTTTTATAGACCTATGTTATTGATTATTATTCAGATAATATGGATCCCGTACCGGGATCTTCGTAGATGTCTCCATTGGAAGCTACCGTAAGAGAAAGTATTGAACTTGAGCGAAAACGTAAAGCTGAAGAGAGAAAAGTTGAAGACAGGGGAATTAAAAGGGAAAAAAGAGAGAATGAAACAGAAGAACAAAGATCTCAAAGACTTGAAACCCAGAGGGAAAGGCAAAGACAACTATTAGATAATGAAACATAAAGACAGAGCAACGAAAGAAGGCAATCAGTTCGAGAAAGGTATTCACAATTAACAAAAGACAGACGAGATTTGTATATCGAGGGAATTAAAGAGAGAAACCAAAGACGAAGAGAACAAAGCAGATTCATCGCTAAGCGACTAGAAATGCCAGAGAGGCATCACTTAGGTCAAATAAATGCTGAATGACGCTGGTGCAAAGCAAAATTTTGGATATGTGGGAAGACATCAAGAAGTATATCATCACCGAAGTTCAATCAATGATGTAGAGATGGAAAGATAACACTACTGCCATTGCAAGCGATGCCGGAAGTTTTGAAGCATTTATTCGAAGGAACAAATTCACAAAGTAAAGAATTTCGACAACATATAAGATCTTACAATTCTCTATTGTCGTTTACATCGTGTGGTGCTAAAGTCGACGAATCTTTTAATGAATGCAAGAGAAATTGGAGTTTTTACTTACCGAATTCATGGAGAGATGTACCACTTGATTGGATCATTGGTACCTTCAAAATCACAAGGAAGACCACAATTTCTTCAATTATACTTTTACGATACCGACAACGAAATAGAGAATCGACACAGCAAAATGCCATATTGGGATCGAAGTTTAATACAAATACTACAACAGATGTTACAAGAAAACAATCCCTATATTAATATATTCTTGAACGCAATCGATTCAGTTGGATTAAATAATATTGTTAATCTTAGGTTACGAATTCGAACGGAAGCAAGAGAGCCAAGAACATACAACCTCCCAACATCTTCAGACATCGCAGCTGTTATACCTGGAAAAAACGATGGCAACGACAGAGATATAATCATCGAAGGAAGATCGGATAGTCTAAAAAGAATCAGCAAAATTCATCGTTCCTATGACGCCTTAGGTTACGTTCTGCTATTTCCGTTTGGAGAATTTGGATGGTCGTTAGAAATGGCCCGCAAAGTTAATGAGAAGATAACACAGCTTAATTATTATTGCTGTCGCTTTTGCTACCGTATTGGTAACTATACTCTTCATCGTGGTGGACATTTATTTCTTCAGTTTGTAGTGGATGCTTTTGCGAAGATCGAGCAGAACAATCTGGCTTTTATTAGAACACATCAGAAGGATATTCGTGTGGAAGTATATCAAGGATACGTGGCATTAGCAAACATTGGAAGAAGCATAATATTGCCCAGTTCGTTTCTTAATTCACCTCGATATATGGTTCAGCAATATCAAGATGCCATGGCAGTGGTTCGTGATTTCGGAAGACCTGACTTATTTATAACATTCACCTGTAATCTAAGTTTGCCTGAAATCATAGACAATTTATTAATTCATCAAAAGACAAATGATAGGCCGGATCTCATTGCAAGAGTGTTCCGCTTAAAGATGAAGTATTTAAAACAAGATTTGATCGATAACTCAATACTTGGAAGATAACTCATTGGCTACTGTTATACCACTGAATTTCAAAAGCGAGGACTACCACATTGTCATTGGCATTTATTTTTACACCCAGAAGACAAGATTCGAAATACTGAAGACATTGAAGAAATTGTTAGTGCTAAAATTCCTGTTCGAAATCAATATCCATTGGCATTTGATACGGTTTGCAAAAATATGATTCATGGGCTGTGTGGAGATATTAATCGTTTTTCGCCATGTACGAAGATCGGAAAGTGCTCCAAAGGTTATCCGAAACCTTTCGCGCCAACAACACAAATGCCTGAAGATGGTTATCCGACTTATAAAAGATCTAACGATGGTCAAATAATAATCGTGAAAAGAGTAAGAATAAGAATGGAAGTTGATAATAGATTTGTAGTACCACACAATCGGTACCTCTGTTCTAAAGATAACGCACATATCAATGTTGAAGTATGTACAACTGTTTGATGCGTAAAGTATCTTTAGGTTAGGTTAGGTTAGGTTAGATTAGGTTAGGTTAGGTTTAGCTTAGAAACCTGGCCAGATCCAAGCAACCTGACATACCCGAGTCAGCCACAAGATACCATCATCATCACCACCTGCAGCATAAATCTTGCGCTAAACTTGACAATAATTGCGGCGTTTCCAATTAATTAATTCGTTAATAAATTCGCTGGGGGAGCCTGGCAAGATGATTGGTCGACCAACCATCTCCATTTATTTATTTGATGAGAAGAGCTTTTCATTTTGGATAATTAATTCCATGGTTCCATGTTGCTCTTTTCCTAGCCATTTATTTAAACGAAGACGTGGAAACGACGAAGGGACGGCGGGAGAAGAATCGATGATCCCGTCTCCATTCCTTCAATGGTTGTTTTTAATCGTTGCTAAGAAATGATGTGAATTTAGTTTCGTCAATCTCGTTGCAGTTTTATGAGAACTCAAATGACCGAAAGAAAAAAACACTTTAAGCTCCTCGTCTAACACAGAGCAACCCAGATCGTTCGATTAATGATCGATTGTTCAGAGATTCCTTTGACGGGCCCTTTCACAATATTATTTTTCACTCTCGTTTAATGGCAGCCGGATAGTATGGAATCGTCCGTCTTTTATGGGTTTGAATTGTTTGAAAATAAAAAACATTAGTGATAATGGGTGAACAGTAATGGAAACACGGTAAGACGTTCTCATTTGAAATTTTTTTATCTAATCTCTTGAACGAATTTTTATTAATTTTTAATACAATTTGTATGCTAGTTTTCTAACTTCTATAGAAAATCGTTAGAAAATTAGATTTGTTCTCATATCAAAGCATTTTTTATCAATATTATCTTTCATTTTCTCTTTCGTTTTCATATCTTCATTTTGTAAGAGTATTTAATAAATCGATTCTATCAATCTAGTAATAACAAGAATATAACTCGTAAAACGACTTTCAAATATGCTGAAAAGAAGAATATAAAAATTTGTTGTTTAATATTATAGAAATATTTTATATACAGCAATGGAAATTTACATATTCGATTGCAGCGATCACACGAAACTTTCCATGAAATACGCGGGAAATGAGAAATGATATGCTCGCACGTCTAAATGTTTTACACTACTGCGCCTATGTTCTTTTCACTGCTAGAGCCATTCATCCTTTCTTAAGCAAAGTTACCATAAACTTTAGGAGAGAAAAATCATTGTTGCACATCAATGTCGGGGAAATTCTTGTAAGCATTCCAAGGAGCTTTACCTGTAATGCAGATGTAATTTTAAATTTGAAGATTTCACTTTTACTTGCAGTTGGTTTAAATAAACAATGGAAATTCCTTTGATTCTATCCACACACACATCATTTTTAAATATATGCCTAACTTTAATTAGCCATTTTTAACAATAGGCCTAACATTAATTAGCCATATTTAACAATAGGCCAAACATTATTTAGTCCTTTTTAAATATAGGCCTAACATTATTTAGTCAGTTTTAACAATAGGCCTAACATTATTTAGTCATTTTAACCTTTTCCCAGCCAGCTATTTTTTGAGAAAATGATTCTACTTACAGGGGGATAGAAAATAGTTTTTTAAAAATTCAATAACTGATATACTGCTTTAAAATTTTATATTTGTGATCTTGAATACAATTGCTTTTGATTACTTTTAATGGGTTTTTTTTAAAAACAATACAATATAAACAATATAATAAAATTTTCTATTTGAAATACTTGGTTTTAATCCTTTTTTAAAAAATTACAAATGTAATAATTTCGAATTTGAAAATAGCCAAAATTTAGGGAGAAATCTTTTCTAAATAATGCGAAAAATTTTTTTTTAATATCTCTATTTTTTTTTTTTAACGATTTTTTATATAACTGAATGTGCAAAATTTTTATTTTTTTTTCGAAGATATACGTAATTTGTTGTTAAATGGGTCACACCTGCATGACAATAGCTAGAAAATCACATAATAGGATTTTAATCTCTTTCTTTGATAAAGCAATGACGTGGCCTTATCTAACTTCCTTATATTCTGATAAGGGAACAATCTCTAATGACGTCATCAAAAAACGATCTCCATTGCAATGGTTTTAATTTTTGTGAAATAACTTATGAATAAAAGTAATTTACGAAAATTGTGCCCTAGAATTTTTTAATAAATTCGTAATTTTAGATGTTGCTAAGTTTCTCCATTCCAGATACACAAGCTTTCGAATATTATTGATTATTAATAAATTTGGGGTATATAATTTATTTGCAATTAATTATAAAGCTTTCAAGAATTCAACAAATGCAGTTTGAAGTTTTTATCGATAATAGGAAATTTCTTATAAGCATTTTTTATAGTCATGATTTCACCCCCCCCCCCTCCTTTGACAACATTTTTTTATTATATTTTCTCATTTAATTTTAAAATTTGAAGGGACATACTAGTAATAAAGTGCATCTGAAAAAAAATATTAAAAAAATGAGCAATTTATCAGTAATAGAATTTCAGTTATATGCATTTAAATTTTCAAGCAGAATTTGAAAAAGTTAAAGCATTCTCGGGTAATCGTCAAACATACAGACGGACAGACAGACACACAAGCAGAGCGAAACCAATGTATGCTTTTCAGCATATAATAATCAATGGTATTACATAAAATTGATTACAAAATTAAAATATTATAATGCTTTATTTCAAAAATTGTGGAAGAGCTTAAATTTTTTGGTTTCAATAACTCAAAATGTAATCGTTGTAAAGAACGTGCGAGTGCTCCTCAGTTGTGTTTTTCCACAGGGCTAAGATTGACCGTGCTACAAATGACGACGATAGCGTACTTCCTTCCCACTAGGTTCGTCGGACCTCACGCCATATGATTACTTCCTTTGAGGATTCGTTAAAGACACATTTAGCGTACCAGCATTGCCCAAGTCCTTCGCTATCTTTGTGGGTCGGATAACGCGTTGACTACAGGCCGTAAGGCGGATATACTTCTTCGGGTATGGGAGGAATTTGATTATCGGGTTACCAAGGGTACACACATTACTAGAACTATGAAACATGCGTCTCACATCTGGACAGTTGCTCTTCTTAATGGCACATATTGCACCCGTGTAAAGTTAAATACAGTTAAAAGGAAAAAATTCGCGACCTGGATTAAAAATAGAGATCAAGAGTCTCTACCTCGTCGCCTCTACCCACTGGTTTACCATCGACACTAGTACAGCTCTCCCTGCATGTCCTAAAAACTGCTAAGTATTCTCCGAATTCTTTTCGAATAAGCTATAGAGGCAAGGCTGATTACAACCACATGGATATTCCTTAATCAACCTAAAATCTCTGGTTCTACAATCATCATTGGTTTCTTCAATCAAATAATTGGCAAGCTCATTAAGAAACAAAAATGGAGGGATGCAATAGAAAAAATTCAAAACGCTTAAACCAAGAAATTAATTACGTCTGTAATCCGTATAATAGACAGTTAAGAAAAGGACTCGAAAAAATCGGCAAATCATTCAATCTGACATGGATGTATAAGAGTAGCTACACTGCCAAGAAAATCTTGGGAAGCAGCAAAGAATAAATGATACAGTTATCTAGTATAAATGAATTAAAGTGTGGGGCATGTGACATTAAATATTCATGTTAAACCAGAATTTGAATGAATGAACATTTTAGTTATGTCAAAATTATAGACCAGAAAAAAAGAGAACTTAAAATTTATACATATGACGGACGACTACATGACTCAATTTTTTGGAGTCACTTGAAATCTCCAAACACCTCTCGGATAAGTTAAAGGAACCTATAACAGAGGACTACTGACTAACGCAACTGGAGAAAGATATTTGATTTTATTAAGTAGCGGAAGAAAGGTGCTACTTATTGTTTTCACAATGTCCGTCTGTCTGTCCGTGCGTCAGTCCGTTCGTCCGTCCCCTTCTTAATTGATACTCTTTTCGTTACGATATTCAGCATCGATATCAAACTTAGAGCCAAGTATCGATACCCCGATATTATCGAAAAGGAAGTATCTTATAAAGCAGGCACAATTGCATGTATTTAAGTTTCAAGTAATATTGAACTTTATACAGGTTGTTTCTGAATGGCCTGTACAAACTCTCAGGATATGTTCCGGACACAAAAACAAGCACAAAATATCATATGAGAAATGAGTCGGAAACACGTCATTCTAGAGTTATATTGGTTTGAAGGTTTCCAGCAGTAGATGAAATTAACACGATTAAAGCCTACAGGTGTCAGGTGTTGTAAATTGTGTGATTTATTAACTTGTGGAATGATTCATTGGTTTCACAATGTCTGTCCGTCTGTTCCCTTCATATTTTCTACATTTTTTCAAGTAGAAAGTTGAAATTTCGAACATAGGTTACCATAGCAATGTCCTCCTTCATAATTTAATTTGATTTTGATTAGCCCACTGGGGTCAGAATTACGGGCGTGGGAGTTAGAGGGGATCAAAAGGTCTACATTGTATCGGAGTGAAATTCGGTATGCAGATTCCTATGAAGCTTGGGAAAATTGTCCCAGTAGGGTCAGAGTTGTGGGGATGGCAGTCATTTGGTAGTTAGAAATATGGCAACATAATTCATATAATATGTCCTTCGATCGGCAATGGTGAGAAACGAAAGAAGATTTAGCTCTTTTAAATTTTTTGATTGAATATATATATTTAGAGAAGGACGAGACACAAGAACCCTGGAATACAATAAATAATAGTTATTAATTAAAAATACAAAATTAATAAAAAATAAGATATAATAAACAAAAATAATTAATCAAAATCAAAATAAAAGCTGACGTTTCGGATAGAGACTATCCTTTATCAAAGCAAAAAGGATAATTCTCTAAAAGCAAATAGAATATTAGCTTTTATAAACTTATGATATTCAGGGTAATTCTCTAATTTTCATTTTGTATTTTTAATTAATAACTATTATTTAAATTTTTGGATTCGAATACTACGTTCGAGAAAATCAATTTTCTGATTAAAAAATTTGGGGGTTTAAATGTGAAGATAAAGGGGTAAAAACACATGACCTCAGGGCTTCCGCTAATTTCCTATATCTTCCTCGGTGGGGGGGGGGGGATAATTTCTTGTTTTTACGATATAACAAGACATTACATTTGCTTTAGTAAATTAAATAAAAAATAAAAACTCTTTAGCCACAACAAATATAAGTAAAGAATAATACAACCTGGAAGCGCTTTTCGAAAGCAAGGCTTTCATCATTCGGCAGGTACCAAGGAGAACACGAGTAAGATCAAAGTGAACTGAATTAGGAACCGAAAAAATCGATTTATATAGCCATTAGTCATATATTTTACGAGTGCCCGTTTGCTATGTCGATCTGGGATCGTTTGAGGCAGCATTATGGGCTGGTACATTTCTCATATCAGTCTGTGCGCTTCCTCTTAAACGATTCTACTGGCGAGGTATTAAAACCGGACCTAGCCGTTGCGATCGCCTTCATAAATAAAGAACTTTGGCTGGCCCGTTGCAGTCAATCCCAGGGCCGTCCTCTATCATCCTCGATCGTATGGAGGAAAGTGGCCACCCAGCTTCGATCCTTTCTCCTCCTCGAATGGTCGCGGCTAGGTTCGTTTACGTTCAAAAACGCTACATAACATCCAAGTGTTTATGTGAGGTCATCGGAGGAGACCAGACCTTCCTTTTTACCTTTCCGATGGCTCTCTGATACCTCGTCAGTGGTGAACGGGCCTCGTTTTTGAGGCGTTTGGATAAGACACGCAGCCCCGCTTGGGCTGCCCGCCTCTTACCGCATGTGCGCCTGGACATCAGCCTCAGCTCCAACAGCGGAGGACCATGACCGATCTTGAATAGACCTCGTAGTGATCGTGTGAGTGAGTGACTGACTTTAATTCTTGGACTTTAAAATTTATTCACGCCGCAACCAACCAACCAACGCGTGCGTGAGGGACTGTGACTTCGAGTGACCCTCCCCCCCCCCCCCCCGGGTGTTCCCCCCCCCCCCCAACTTTTCTAAGCCATGGAGAACATGGTGTTTATGGTTGTCGACGGACCAATAGCCGTCGGCATGTTTATGAAAGAACTATACTTGAAGACGGGCATCCCATCCGTGTTACCATCTGGTGATCCTGCTGTTTCTGTCGTTCAGAGACTTTCTCCCAATGAGTGGAGGATGCTCTGTCGACAGCGAAACATAGCAGACCGTGTCGTGTCTGCGGATTACGTCTAGGTTGGACAAACCACCGTCCGCCTGTGCTGTGCTGAGCCCGGATATCTACCAATCTTTATCCGGGGCGCCTCGCCGCTGATGGAAGAAGATTACCTGAAGCGTTACATGTCCGACTATGGTCAGGTGAAGAAAGTAGCCTACCCAACGCATCCAGATTCTCCCCTGCAGAGGACTGGTGACATCATAGTCGACATGAACCTTCAGAGGGACATTCCAGAGAACCATGTAATGCACATTAACAAAGTTCGCATGTCTTACAAGGGTCAAAGGCAGTGCTGCTGGTACTGCAAGAAAACGTCTCATGTCAGGAAAGACTGCCCTCTCCTCAAGAATTGCGATGCATGTAACTGCATCGTAAGCAAATATCATAAGTACCCGGAGAGGGTGTGTGTTTGCAGCGCCAGCAGATATTCCATCATCGCCTAAGGGAATGTCGTCCCAGCAGCAACCTATGATGTCATCACCGGCCAAGTCTCCAGCGCCAACCAGAGCTTCGTCGCCGTCATCACCATCGCGAAAGAGCCAAGTTATGCCGGTTCTTTCGACTCTTCCCCAGGTGCAGAAGGAAATGATGTCCCCACCACCTCGTCCATCTTCGCATCCAAATCAATCTTTGGAGCCTAGGGGGGGAGCGGCCATCGTCACCTCCTTCCACGCTCCCAGAGATCACACCTCTTCCGCAGCCAGCTTTCGATGTATCGATGGGTGAAGACGAAGCTTCTGGAGATGACGACGTTGACGTTTCAGCAGGTGTAGAATCCACCTTTTCAGTGGAGGACTTTCCAGCGCTTCCTCCACCAGCGCAGTCAACATCACAGCCTGCACGGACTAGTGAAACGTCGTCGCCCTCCAGGATAACATCTTCTGCTGGGAATACGCATCCATTAGCGCAGAAACAGTAGGATCTTCTTGTGAGGACGAGGAGTCCCCGCAAGAAAAAATCCAGACGGGATCGTGGCAAAAGGGACGAGAGAAGAGCTACTTCTTCCTTCGAGAGAGACAGCCGTGCGAGCCATCAGCGCAGCCCTTCTTCCTCATCAGGTCGTCTGCGATCTCCGATGAGAAGAACAACGGAGCCTCCTGTAACATCTGGGAAGCCCAAGTCTTAACCGGATACAGGTCAGCAGGTGCGCCATTAAACATCCTCAATGAAGGTCATCTCCCTGAACGTGCGTTCTCTTGGTTCCTCTTTTAAGCAACCGATGTTGTCATCGTTCATTGCCCTGTACAGGCCGGACATCTTGTTACTTCAAGAAGTAAAACTCGCCACTTCACAACAGTGCTATGACCTTCCGGGCCTTTGCAGTCAATACACCAACGGACAATTCTTTATCAACTCTTCGTCACCAAATGGGAAAGGGGTTGCCTCCATCATCTTCAACCCCTCCTTTCTGGTGTCGAACTGTGTGTATGACTGCGAGTGCAGGGTAATCTCTTTGGACATTTCAACAACTGGTGTCAATTTCCGATTGCTTAATGTCTATGCACCGTGTAGAACAGCAGAGAAACCAACGTTTTACAGTGACTTAAATAACTTTTTGTGCTCATCGCTGCCTGTAGTGATTGCTGGTGATTTGAACTGCCATCCAGACGAAAACAACACCTTTTCGTCTGGTCATGTGTATCGTTTGTGCCAGCAAAATGCATTGTTCGACCTATGGACACACCATCCACAAATTAGTCAGCTTGGGTCTATTTTCCATCAACGGCCCACTATTTCATCAAGATTAGACCTTTTTCTCGTTGACAATGCATTTCCTGGCTGGCCTGGAAAAATGGAGGTAATTCTGTGTTCATTCTCCGACCACAGTGCTATCATGTGGTCATGGAATCCTTCATTTCCAGCGTCATCTACAGGCCCTGCAGTCCATCGCAATTGGTTCCTGAATGTTTCTCTGCTCGACGAAGAGGAATAAAGGGAATGTTCGCTCAGTTCGTTGAAAAACATCCTTATAACGTGCCTCCCACACTTGCTTCTTGGTTGGAATTTAAAAACAAAATCAAACGTTTCTTTCGGAAGATTGGGTTACAAGCAGTTAGACGTCGGCGTCGTCATCTTCTTATGCTACAAGAAATTCTGCGACTCCTCCAAGTTTCCACCCCAAAGGAGGAGTTTGATACTGAAATACGTCAGGTGAAGAGCGAGATCAACGTTCTAATGATCCGGAAGGCGGCCGGCTCAGCGCTCAGAGCCAAACTAACCTGGGCGGCTGACGTCATGCACTCGTCATCAGCCATATTTACGGAAGAAAGACGGCGCGCTAACAAAAAACGATGTCATCGTCTAGTAGTGTAAGATAGGGAGGTGAAGTCTGACCACGACATCTTGTCAGCTTTTTACACCCATTTTTCGTCATTTTTTAGTAACCCAATTGCACCGTCAGACAACACAAAGCAGTGGATTGGCGCTAAGACCTTTTTCTGAGGATGCTGACCTGTCTATCTCTCGTCCCTTTACCGAAGACGAAGTCAAGAGGTTCCTGTCAGCGGACGGTCGTCATCAGTCCAGCCCGGGTATGGATGGATACCATACTCATTCTACAACGCGACATGGAATCTTCTTGGGCCTTTCCTGGTGCAAGTGTTTAACTCGATTATTGAAGACCCGTCTTTCATCACATCAGACTTCACCGTGGGGAAAATCATCTTACTCCCCAAAGTGCCGAATCCAGAGCTTGTTACCCAGTGGAGGCCAATAACCCTTCTCAACACCGATTACAAGGTCTTCACAGGTGTATTTCAACAAAGACTGAAAATTTTCGCTGAAGATTTTATGAATCCCGGACAACCTGCTCCATTCCATCACGCAGGATGTCCGATAATCTAATTACGATTCGGTGTGTGACGGAAGAAGCGTGTGCTCGTCATCAAAATTTTGCCGTTTTAAGCCTTGACCAGGAAAAGGCTTTCGACAAAGTGAACCATGAGTTTCTCTTTGAAGTGTTTCGACACCTTCGTTTTCGAACTTTTGCCACGATTATTTCCGCACTGCATGTTTCGGCCGCATCATGTGTGGCGATTAATGCTTCCATATCTGCTACCTTCAATCTGTGTAAGGGTGTCAGGCAGGTGTCCTCTTTTCCCCCTGCTATACATCTTTTATTTGGAACCATTATTGCAATTCTTAAATCGCCACCAAGATGTTCAAGGATACGATCTGCCAGCCGCATCCATAAACATCAGGACTTTGGCATATGCAGATGACGTAGTACTTTTTGCGTCCGATCCTTATTCCTTGAGCATCTATAAACAGACTTTTGACCGCTTTAGTACTTCGACGGGGAGTTCCATCAACTTCGTCAAGTCTAAAGGTATTGCTATTGGGAACTGGACTGTGGACTATCTTAAAACTTTCCCAATAACATGGTGCGACCGAATTACAGTGTTAGGATATGTCTTTTCTTTTCAACCGACCATGGACTCTATGCACTGGCAACAAGTGATTGAGAAGTGCATCTCTCGCCTTGATAATAGCCTCCGGTTTCCTACATCGATGTTTGTCAAGGAGAGGTTCGTGAAAACACATGTGCTTCCAGTCTTAACATCTAATGCCTATTCACCTTGCCCTCGTTCCAAAATCTTCAGAGACTACGTAGTGCGATGGTGAACTATGTGTGGGGAACAAATGCGCATAGGCGTCATCCATTACGTGCAACATACTTGTTTACCCCGTATGAGAGAGGAGGGTTAGGTTTACCAGATATCAAGAACTATCTTCTTATAGCCAGATTGGCTGCAATGATTAGGGTATTCCTTTTCCCGCCTCCCATATGGGCAAACTTTGTGTTCTCTCATCTATTGTTCTTTTTTAAGGTGAATAGGCTTCCATTACCTCCCTTGCTGCCAGTGATAATAAATTTTCGACAACCTAAAATTTATGTGACTTTTACAACCGATTTAGTGACTTTTCTCCCTATACTAAGTTGCATCGATCAACAAGAGTGGGGTCATCTTCGTCTTCCTTCGTTCTTTCAGCAGTTCGCCCCAGGCGGGACAACCGACATCTTACAATTCCGCCCTGATTATCCGTGGACAGCAGTCCTAAAACTGTTAAAATCCTTTGCCTTTGAACGAACTTTCTTCAATTATCAGTGGCGACTGTTGCATCACGGATTTTATTCCCTCCAACGTCTCCACTTGTGGAGGGTGGTCGAGTCTGCTGGATGTTTATACTGCGGCGTAGATGAGACTGTCAGCCATATTTTTTACGAGTGCCCGTTCGCGAAGTCGATCTGGGATCGTTTGAAGCAACATTACGGGCTGGTACATTTTTCTTATCAGTCCGTGCGCTTCCTCTTCAACGATTCCACTGGCGAGGTACTTAAACCGGTTCTAGCTATTGCGATCGCCTTCATCAACAAAGAACTTTGGCTGCCCGTTGGAGTCGATCGCACGGTGATCCTTCATCACTTTTGACCGTATGGAGGAAAGTGGCCCATCAACTACGATCCTTTCTTCTCCTCGAATGGCCACGGCTAGGTCCGTTTATGTTCAGAAAACGCTTCGCAACATCTAAGTGTTTATGCGAGGTCATCGGAGGAGACCAGACCTTCCATCTCACCTTTTCAATGGCCATTTGATAGTTCATCAGTTGTGAACGGGCCTCGTTTTTGAGGCGTTTGAATAAGTCGCGCAGCCCCTTATGGACTGCCCGCCACTTACCGCATGTGCGCCTGGACGCCTAGACTTTGCAACATTTAAGATCCTTCGATTAGGCGTTCGCTGAGGCATCATCATCAGCCTCAGCTCCAACAGCGGAGGACCATGACCGATATCTCTGCAGACGACCTATCTCCAAGACTTCTGCTCGGGACTTCGCCTCTAGCAATATTCGCTCGGTAAGAAGGAACCGACACGAGCCACGGGGAAGGAATCACTCAGCCGAACTTGGATGCGCTAGTGTGGCCGCCAGCCAGGTGAACGAGAGCATGAGAAGCGTTCGGACGAATCGGTCTTATTCTCCCTGTCGCCCGAGATTCTACCGACGAACGAGTGAGAGAAACGTGAGCTCGAAAGGCGTTCCAGGGAATCGGCCATATCCTCGCAGTCGCCCGGCTTCATATCGACAGGCAAGTGAGAGACAATTTTTAATTAAGGATCGAACTTTTCTTAATTCTCATCGAGAAGTGCACCGACGCCCGGATCGATTGCAATTACGGACCATTAAACGCCTCGCAAGGCGATAATGACCAGGAGACTTCTAACGCCCAAAATTTGAGAGACACAAGCGAGATTGCCACGGACAAAGCAGCATCTACTTCAGGTTGCTCTACAGGCCCCGAGAAGCTGGATTCTGCCACGGGGACTAGAGCCCAGCAGCCGACTCGCGAAAAATTGGAAAGGACGTTTCGCACTCCGACAGCGTGCCGACTTCGGACAGCACTCGGGCATGCAAAGGTGATCCCGTTGACCTGAAGGGACCCCGGCATTCCGACAACGAGCCCAGCCCTTCGTGCTACAAGAACGATAGGGAACACGAAGTCACGCCGTCACACGAGACTGCCAGTGTCCCAGCCGACGCGGAGAATTGACGTCATAGGCACTGCAAGCGCGCTCCGCGGCGAGAGCTCTCAATGCGAGCCATGCTTGGCTGCCTTCATAGGGGTACAGTGGCATACAGCTTTTGTACTTCAGATAAAAACTTAATCTATTTACTTTAAGCTGCGTTAAGTAATTAATTTCCACTCTTTTTAAAACTAGAAATTAGGCTATTCTAAAAATAAGTCAGTTACTTAGGCAAGAAACAATTTCTTCTTATTCAAGCTTTGATATTTGTCTAATCGGCTATTCATCTTTCCTCAACGCAGTCACCCAAGGGACCTACCAAACCCCGTGTGGGTCGCCGTTAACGGAATCTACGGTGCCACGGTTTGATCATTGGTTATCGCAACGCTGGACGAAAGTTAGGATCGAGGCCCGACTGCCCCTACCGATCAAGTCTGCCCGTTCGATATCAAGAGAAGTCAACGCCTTCTTCGCATCTGCCCAGCTGTTATAAATTTACCGGACTTGACATTTCATCATCTAATCCCGGAATTGACTTTGTATTTATTTATTGTTATGCACATAATTGGAAATGTTTATTAAACTTTCCTCTCAAATTATATGATTTGTTTCCGTACTCCTCCTTTCTCTTTCCACGACATTCATCCAATTCACTTTTAAAAAGCAAGTAATTTTTACTCGTTCGAATAGTCGTGAAACACTGGAAACTTTCAGTGCTAAGATATGGTATGTATTATAACAAACAACTTCGAATGATGTGTCATGAATGAATATAACATAAAATTAATGATAGTCGAAATTGGCTCAAACGCACCTGATTTAGTGGAACGATTATGGTTCATTGTAAACTTTCAATGCTAACATATAGCATGTAATATATCAAAGAACTTGAAATGATGTGTCATGAATTAATATATCGTTAAATTAATGATAATCCAAAATGATTCAAAGATACGTGGTTTAATGGTATCATTATGGTTCATTGGAACTTTCAATGCTAAAATATGGCATTTAATATATCAAAGAACTTGGAATGATATGTCATGAGTGAATATAATGTAAAATTAATGATAATCCAAACTGCTTCAAAGATACGTGGTTTAAGAGTATCATTATGGTTCATTGGAGCTTTCAATGCTAAGATATGGCATGTAATATATCCAACGACTTGGAATGAGGTGTCATGAATGAATATAACGTAAAATTAATGATAATTCAAAATGGTTTAAAGGTACGTGGTTTAGTGGAACCATTGTGGTCCATTTGATACTGTAAGATTTTGGGAACGTTCGATATCCAAATTTACAATTTATATTTAAATTAATTATGTAAATTAATCAATTATTATTCGCTTTCTTACTTGTTTATTTGGAATTTAAGATTTTATAAAGTTTTGGAAGGATTTAACTTAGAGTTGGAATTAAATTTGGTCATAAAGAATGTTAAATTTAAAAATAGTAAGCGACCATGATGGAATTCAATAACGCTTGAGTCCTGGAAGAACAAGAAACAATGTTATGCTAAATATACATCTAATCCCTCCGAACATAACAAGAAAACACTTAAGAATGCAAATCGAACCTTCAAACAAAAAATTCGACAAGCTAAGCGTAGTAATATTGTGAATGTAAAAACAAAGAGATTTGACTTATGGAAATGCGTAAGTTCATTTAAAAGAAACAAGCAATCTTTTCCGATAAATCTTAGTGAGCAATATTTTAGATGGATTGACAACCCAAATAATCAAAGGATGATCCATAACATCGGCACTACTGATCGTTTAGAGGCTCACCAGATTACTGGCTCACTCCCCTCGCTTTCTCAAATAAGAACTATTATCAAGCACAGCAATAATAAAACCTCTACCAGAGATGGGGTATTAACAGTTACAGTAATGAAAAACTGGGGCCAGTTTGGTAACGCAATATTTCAAATGTTGGTTCACATGATTATTTTTACTCAGCACTTTCCATTGTATTTTAAAAAAATTTAATTATACCAATCTACGAGAGGGTCGCTTCTGGATATAGCAAATTATCGACCAATGTGCACGTTATCCTCAATTGCTAAAATATCGGAGAAAATAATTTTTGCTCCCTTAACAGAAAGCCTTTGGACGTTATAACTATGAATCAAGCTGGTGGTAGACCTAAAACGCCGATAATACATATGCTGCTTACTATTTTTCATTATATCATCAATGCTATTAATAACGGAAGAATTTGTTACTTGGTCAATACGGATATCTCGAAAGCGTTCAATACCATCGATAGGGATCTTTTGATTAACCAACTTGAAAGGCTTGGCCTTGACCAGATTACCATAAATCTTGTCCAGGAATTCTTCCGAGACAGAATAAATTACCTTGAAGAATCTAATCGGGTTACGGAACATCCCTCTACAAGAGGCCTACTACAAGGTACACCAACAGCAACTGCAATCGCAAGGTTTCTATGCAATCGCAACGATGGATATTTTTAATTTACCACTGAATTGCCGTATCAGCTCTTATATTGATGATAATTTTTTATATAAAGCTTTTACTTCTTCCGAAAAAGATTTAGCTCTTCAACAAATACGTGATGATATAAAATATTAAGTGCTTGATATACGGCTCACGGATTAATGTTCAATGAATCCAAAACAAATATTCTGCTTATTGGCAGAGAAAAGCAAAGTTCTATCAAAACATGTAAAATTCTGGGCATTACTTTTGACAGTCACCTATCGTTTAAAGAGAACATTGAATTATTGATATTAGATTTGAATCGCCTAAGATATTTATTCTCCAGTTTACGTAAAATCTTAAACCGCAATGAAATTATTAAAATAATCAAGGTCTTACTGATTTCTAAAGTAGAATACGACATTATATTTTGGTCATCTGCCTCAAAAGTCCTTTAAACATGGTTAAAATTGTTTATAATAACGTAATACGACCTGCTTTGGCCTTATCTAAATATACTTCGATATCAGAAACTTGTGTAACTTATAACACCCCTAGGTTAGATAATCTAATTGAATATGCCAGGTTAAAAGAGCTTTATTTAGCGTTCACTGTAAACAAACACCCGTTGCATTTTGTAAGGTCCTGGCTTTCTGATTCCAATAGAACCAGAGAAACGCAAAGATACAAGCTTACGCCTGCATTTGTTATCTCAAATTTTCTTCAACGCTTTTTTCCTTATAATACTGTTAAAAGTTGGAACGCCTTATCTGGTATAACGAGATATCAGATTTTTAATTGCACATTAAAGGCCTGTACGAATCACACACAATATATATATCGTTTACTTCAACAAGCAACATATTCAGGTTAATACATATCCCCTTGGGATGCAAATTTTTAATAATAATAATAATAATAATAATAATAATAATAAATAAAGTTTATTATTTATTTCTTTTTTCTGCGCGAGTTAAGAATCGCTTTTTAAGTGCCACTTTGGCATTTGTCAGCAAAGGGAGAAAGTGAGATTCATTTTACATCTCACTGTTTTAGTTGTTGGTCTTGTGTTCAAGGACCTAAAGAGTATTGGCAGAGTTAGATAGATGAACGAGATCGAATTCTAGAACAGGATGTGGGTGGAAAGAACGATGGAGACACAATAAGAGGGTGAACTTTGGAATCTGGTTAGCAAAAGTCGACTGATTGTCACGTGAATGTTGAGATTTCTTTAGTATAGGAACAATTAGAGTAGGTGTCTCCAAGCCCCTTGATTGACAAGGAATTCACCTTTCTTTTGATGGGTGACCAGCGTTTCAGGAACCTTTGATTGGCTATCAAACTAAAATCTGTTTTTGTCAGAACTTCTAAGTGAAAAAGAAATCAGTATAAGTTTGACTTTCCTAGTAGCCGAGTGTGCAGCGTCGCTACTCATATTTGTTAGCTTAAATTCGGCATTCAACTAGGGTATCTTATGATCCCAGTTGAGAAATTCAAAAAATTAGGATTAATTAAGTTTTAAGTTTTAGAAGTTTTCCTTTTATTTCACACCTTGGTTAAGTTTTAATTTTTGCTCGTGCCGAGATTTTTTTTAAAGGAGTACCCATAGCAGAATACCTGCTTGATCAATTAAATAATTCGTAAATCATCAGTGTTAGTCCCAGATTGTGTAGCCAGCCCCGAGAACGGACTTCGTCTCAGCACTGGAGTAGGAACCTATGTTCGTACCATCTTGAAGCTAAGTCGCTGGACGAGACCACCAAAGCAGACGTCCCTGAGTGACACCAGAGCGAGACTCGAGTCGTAGCGGACAGATTGAGAAGACACGGTATAGCTATAGCTAGCAATTATTCATGTCTCAGTGGCCATTCTTTTCTTACACACACTTATTTCAATTAGTATTTGGGAACGGAACATTTAAACACAGTAACATTGTGGGAAGGACAGATTACATATTAATTGGGTGTATCTTTCTTTGGAGAGCTTCATTTCTGTACTCTCCCTAAATCTTTAATGTGTCTCATTGCAGACTAGTTAAAGCTACCATTTAAATATCAGAAATAATTCTTTATCCGTTAATGTTATCAGACTCGAGTAGTCAAGCATCCATTTTGTTTAAATTCCTTTGTTATCTTATAAGTTATCCATTTAGCCATTTTATTTACACACAAAGCTTTTACTTAAACGTTCTTACGTTCTGATTCACTCTCATTGAATTAGATTCACAGAAACCATTTTAGTTTATGATCACCATTATCCTCAATTTTATCGATCTTTATCTCGTAATATTTTATCTGTCCAGACCCAGATTGATATACATAATTCAATTTAATTCCCACAATTTACATTGAAATTATTTTTAATTATCAATGAAATACATTGGTTTTAAGTGATAAATATTAATACAAAATATTCTATTGTGTAATCCAAATTTAATCTCATTTTCTGATTACTACAATTCAATATCCATTTGTTTGAAATTTCATTCTTAAAATTTCTAAAGAAACCCATTCAACATTGATTTACCAAATTACTATTTGTTTTATAAATTCTTGTTAAATGTTCCAATAAATTTTATTTTATTAATTGTTATTATTGCCTTGAGTGCATTGATTCTCTCATTGGCGAACCCGATGCGGACGGTTTTAGTTATGTAAGTGGGATAAATATATAATCATCAATTGGCTAATATAATAATTCGGATGCGCAGTCTTTTCTAAACTATCCACATTTTCAATTTGACCATTTTTCATAATTTTATCCCCCGGATCCTTACAATACTTTCTATGCTAAGATATGGCATGTAATACATCAAACAACTTGGAATGACGTGTCATGAATGAATATAACGTAAAATTAATGATAACCGAAATTGGTTCCATGATTCGTGTTTTAACGATACCATTATGAAACCACTGGAAACTTTCAATGCAAAGATATGGCATATAATTACCTAAGCCTTATATTATCAATAGTTAATTTGTTTTAGGCATATTTTAACAATAGCTAGTAGCTAATCATTCCTTTAATGGTACATGCTTACGTAGTAAAGCGTTGGCAATAATTTATGAAGAAAGAATTGACCCTTACACAGAAGGCTTCAACAGTTAACGCTTACAGTCCGTCCCAAAAGTTTATAGACATCAATATAATGCATGTATCAAAGGAACAAAAAGAAATACGACTGAGTTCAAATAGGTTTATTATTAAACACATACAATTTGTATTTAATCAAAACAGAAATGACAATAAACTTACATTAGCGTATTGTTATGGAAAATAAATGAAAAGAGCACTGTCCCTAAAGTATATAGAATGCACGGGAATCTCAAATTTACAAGAAAACACTTGGTTCTCAAAAGCATATCGATTTTCCGTTGTTTCGTATGACATCATATACACGATTTTCCATAGAAAAAATCAAAGTTTGTAACGTTTTAGGATTTAAATTGTACCAAGCATACTCGATCAATGTCTTGAGTTCACTGATTGACGAATACTGACGTCCATTGGCATAAACTTCCCGAGATAAAATGCCCCACATATTCTCAATGGGGTTCAGGTCAGGACTCATCAGTAGCCAGTCAAGAGCAGATACATTTTTTTTTTGTTTTGGTAATCTTTTGTAGCATCGGATGTACGGATGCATGCGTTATCGTGGTAAAAATTCCAATTCTTTCCTCCCAAAATTTCACCGTACGGAATCAAATGATTTGTAGTGTCTCTATATACTTTTCTGAGTTTTGTCGTCCATCTAAAAATGCTAAGGACGCTTGACCATTATATTAAAAGGCCGCCCACATCATCACCGATCCACCACTTTGTTGTCTGCTAAAAATATTCGGGGCTCTTTCCTTAAATCATGCCAGTAGCTTGCATATCCATCAGGACCGTCCAGATTCCATTTTTTTCATCACTGAACAGCACACTCAGCCATTTATCACCACAAGATATATGGTGACGAGCCCACTGCGATCTCTTCTTTTGGTGAAGCTTTGTGAGTGGCGGATTACGTCTCATTTTCTTGTGAATAAGGTTACCAGCTTCTTTAATACGTCTGTGAACTGTATTCTTTGATACATGCAAATGTGAACTAACAGTGATGTTACGTATGGACATTTACTGGGAGGAAGCCATTCTCAGTATCCATCTTTCATCACGAGAGCTTGTCACACGTGGTCTTCCTGAACGATGTTTTGGTTGGTGTGGCTCTCTACGAGCTAGAACTCGGTAAATAATACTTTTAGAACGATTTAACGCATTGAAAATGTCACGAACAGATTCATCCTGCGATTTTAAGCTGAATATTCTGGCAGCCTCATCAGCTGTTAGCTGGAAAGCTCTAGGCATTTCGTTGATGAGTAAAATGTCGCTTTTGAGCCATTTCACAACATATTTATACATCCCAAATCTTGCATCATGACTAAATATTTACATATTGCATAAAATTATGTTGTTCTATAATCTTTTGGGACACAGCATTTTCAATGATTTATAATAAACATTTTCAATGCTTTTGTGAAAAGTAAAATTTTTGTCATGTTTGCGCATTATCAACTTGCACTTGCTTTCATTCAAAACCCAAAAACTTTCCATAACATCTTTGACGTCATAGTGACGTAATCAGCAAAACATTGATGTCTATAAACTTTTGGGACGGACTGTATATCATTAAATAGGAATGCTTACGAATTAAAGGATGCGTATATGTTCTAATTGCTACTTTCTCCATTTAACTTTTCAAGTAGTTTTATTCAGTTTGAACTATACATTTCCCTTTGAAGTACGCCTTGCTTATTAGCAACCAGAGGCTTCCTTAGTAACCTCATCTAATATAACAGCGAAAGGCTTCTTTAGAAATCAAATACTTTCCTTTTTAGTCTCTAATGTCTTAAAATCCTATCGGTCCTGGGCATTTCGGTTGCCTGACTTGTTGTATATAACTGTGTAAACGTTGATTACACTGGCCAACAAAATTTAAGATTTTTCTTGTAACAAAATGAAAGTGGGTGATTTTTTGTAGTATTTTTTCTGCTGATTACGAATATAATTTTTAAATTTCTCTAGCACGCACAGCTTTCTTGTTTTACAATGAAACATTCTTAAATCATTCAGTGTTTGGGGCTTGGTAAATTTCCTTGCGGCCCCAAAATATGGATACTTTAACATTGTAGCCGCTTCTCTTCACACCCATTACTTTAACATAGAAGTCTCGATGAGCATAACTTGGAAACTTGAAGTGATAGAAAAAATCTAAAAGCAGATTCGGATTCGTTACACAAATTACTACTAAGAACATTATCTGTGGTCTTTGTTACAAAAAGTGTGTTGACTAGTGTTATTGCATCATACTGAAGAAGGTCACATGTTGACTGAAATGAATATATAAAAAGAATAAAATTTTCTTGTCGAAAAGTGAAGTCACGATTTCCTCTTTTCTCTCATTACGCAGTAGGTACTGTATATACAGATTACAAAGATGCTTTTACTTTATTTTTATTTGTAGAAGTTGTTTAAAATCTTCACCGTTAACAACCAGAATCTCGGAGCTGTTGATGAATGCTGGAAAAAGTGTTCTTAGCAAGATTCTGCCGCTGTATATATGTTGTCCAAAACCGAAGTTGAACTAATCTCGAATTTCCAGTCGCACAGCCTTATGTACGTAAAATGAATATCAGTCAACTCCGTATTTGAATAACAATTCATGTTAATAGTATTTGAAATGAGAAAAAGTGAATCTGTTTGTGAACACATTAACTGAAAAAGCACAAATTTTCGTATACTCAATCAAAACTTTGACACTTTGAAATCGTATGCATTGCAGCTAACGTTTATGGGAGCTTATTTCATCCTTATGACGACCCTAATCCAATCCCTAATTTTATATTAACTAACTATTTCAGACAATCCTGCATAGGATTGAACATGATTTTGTCCGTCACGATTTCTGATTTTCACCGGAATTTTGTTTGTTGATTTTTCAATGACAAAAAATGTTTACGGGCTTTTGTGTGCCCGTCTTCGCCGGACATTATATTAATGTCATCCACTGTTCACTTTCAACGACTACATAAAAAATAATATATTCTTTTTTATGGAACAGGTTGCCGATTCCATCTTCATTGCCAGTGACGATTAACTTACGATTCCCGGACTTTTATAAAAATGTTCAACTTGACTTAGTGACTTATATTCCCGGACGAAGACAACTCGATTCACAAGATGGGGGTAACCCACGACTAGATTGGTTTTTCCAGCAGTCCGACCAGGATGTGACTACCAACATCTTTCGTTTACACCCTGAGTATCCGTGGTCAGCCATCCTTAAAACAATGAAAGCGATTGCCTTTGAGATATATTCGTTCAACTATCAGTGGGGACTGATGCACCACGGATTTTACACTCTCCAGAGTTTACATCTATGGAGAGTGGTCGGATCCGCTGGATGCCTCTTGTGTGGTGTGGATGAAACCATCGAACATGTTTTGTTCGAGTGCTCGTTCGCAAGTCCATCTGGGATCGTTTCAAATATCATTTTGGGCTGGTAAATCTTTCTTATCAGGCAGTGTGATTCCTGATGGACGATTCCACCGGTGTTGCCTTCAAGCTGGACTTAGCCGTTTCCATCGCTTTTATGAATAAAGAACTTTGGAAGCTTTAGAGAGGATGCCATCTAATTTGACCTTAATCAGATAGAGCACATTTGGGATGTCATGGAGCGGCAGCTCAGAGCTTAAACATCACCATGTCAGAATATCTCGACTTTGTGTGACCGCTGCTTAGACATTTGGTAAACCTGTCTCCAGTCATCTACCAAGAACTTGTGGCATCCATGCCAAGGCGAGTTGCAGCTGTTTTGCAGGCCAAAGGTGGCGCAACACGTTATTGATTAGGTGGTTGTAGCGTGTAAAATTATCTGTAAATGGCAGATATGCGCAATGGAAAATGGTAATACACGTACAGTGAACGGAATGATAATTAATTGCAACTTATTAAAATAAATTAAACAAATACTGATCAAAATAAAAGTATAACAAGATTATAATTCAATGTAATGCTTACTATACTAAGAATTACGTAAATAACACGAATCAATAATTATTTCTAGCAATTCAATCTACCAGAGAAAACAATTGTAAAGCTTTATCGTTTCACGAAAATATCGTTCTCTACAATGAATCCGTGAACATAAACATGGACTCAAATTATCCTTATCGAATAAATACATTAGCTTAGCTAAATTGCAAATCAACATAAGTCAAATAAATACGGCTATTACCACAAGTAAGTACACATATGTGTAAGTATGCAGGAAAATAAGTATAGCTAATCTTAATCAATAAGTAAACAATATGATTCTGACAACACGCTAAATAAATTTTCCTCTAATGAGATGACACCAATAAGGAACAAAATATCAAATCCTTAATCATCCGGGAGTACCATTCTTTTACAACATGGGCGTTTATTAAACAACCCCAAAGCTTAAACAGTTCAGTTCAGGAATTAAATCTTAAATACATATATGTAAGCATGCGGGAGAATAAAAGTGGCTAATCTTAATCAATAAGAAATCAATTTGAGACTGACCAAGGCTAACTAAATTTTTTTCTAATGAGGTGACGCCAATAAGAAACAAATTATCAAGTCCTCATTCTTCCGGGAATACAATTCTTTCACAACATGAGTGTTTGTTAAACAATCCAACAATTCAAACAGTTCAGTTCAGGAATTAGAGTCTTAGAATTAGACTGTGCGACGCTACGGTATCACACACCGCAAAAATACAATGACACATACAACTTAACGGCACTAACATTTAAGCACTATAAAATTTTAAAACCCATTTCAATAAACTCTTAATTAAGCTACGCCTTAAGAGAACACACACATAAAACACGGGCAGATAAGATTACGTGCCGATAAGAAACGTCAGAATTGTGCTAACGTAAAACCCAGCTGGTCACTGAGATACGCATTCATGCCATAAGGCAACAATCCTCTTACACTCGATACGCTGCGTAAATTTCGATAACTCAGCTTAGTTAAAACTACGCTTAGTTAAAACAACGCAGCTGCACACAACATAATTCACACTTACGAGATTTATGGAGCACTCGGTGACGGACCTGCGAAGCAACCTCGGAGCTTTAACCACACGAGGCGGTAGCGACAATTTGCTGCTTTCGTAACCCTTCTGCGACGTTGGCAAAATCGCCGCCACGTTGGCTTCGCTGCACGACAAGCTCTCTCTTTTCACGGCGTTCGTGTTCCATCGCCAGCGTTCTCGTGAAGGCGGGGAACGTTTTCTTCCTCGCTCCCGTCTGGCTACGCAGAACAAGCCTTTCTCCGGGCTACGTTGGCTGCCATTAGCACTCCCCGCAGATCCTTCTACCACTGTCCTTTCCGATGTACTCCCCTTCTTTTCCTTTTCTTTTCTCTTCCACTCGAGCTTCGCGCTCGAATCTCTTTCTCGCTCCCCATTGGTCGATGCGTGTTGACGTTGTTGTTGTCGCTGCTGACGCCGCCTCGCTCTCTTCTCCGATGGATAGAAAATACGAGAGCGAAAGCGTACACCATCGCCATCGGAATTCCGTGAACAGTGGTCATAATATTTTGGCTCTTCAGGGTATATCCTACCATACTACGCAAAGAAAACGTAACGCTTTTTAAGAGCTTCCATCGGTCCAACAATATATACCTCATCTTATGTTTAACAATGCCAGGCAAAGTTTGTTCAACAATAGGCCAGTCGTATTTGTGTCAAAACTATACAATTGAAGGTACGACTTTACTATAAAGGGTGTCCCAAAATGAACTGACACCCTTTTTGGCGATTTTTTCGTGGTACAATCACAATAGAGATTTTTATATGCTGTCATTATCAAACATTGAGGTTAAATTATGCAAAATACACACTCGAACAACGCGTAGAAATTGTAAAGATTCACTTCAAAAATTTAATGGTCGTGTTATGTCGCATCGAGGTGATGTGAATTGGCCGCCAAGATCATGTGACTTGACATCGTTAGACTTGTGAATACGAAAAGGGAAGGAAAAATTCCACGACCTGGACTCGAACCAGGGACCTTGCCTATCGCTGGAAACGCTCTAACTATTGAGCTATCCCTGGTTAGAACTATTAATTTGTTAGAACTTTGCCGGCGATAGGCAAGGTCCTTGGTTCGAGTCCAGATCGCGGAATTTTTTCTTCCCTTTTCTCTTTGTATCCACGATTTGTTTGAAGTTTATTTTCAGTATATTATTATTTTCTCTTTGAATCGTTAGACTTCTTTCTCTGGAGTTACCTTAAATATAAAGTTTACGTCAATAAACCACAAACTATTGAGGACCTAGCAATTATGTCAACATGTTATTGAAAAGAGTGAATTTGTGGTACCAAAGCCGGGGCGGTCATTTGTCAGATGGTCAGGTGTTTCGTATCACACTTAATATCCATGTTTTTTCTTTCTAATAAAGCAAAAATATAAATCTTTCAATGAAAAGTGTGTTTTATTAACAAATTAAACTGATAGCTCATTATATAAAATGCCCGTCTTCGCGGAGTTTAAACATGTACTTGACGAATTTGAAGATAGTAAGCACAAAACTGGCGTCTTGATTTTGATAGTAAAAGAACATTTTAACTATACAGAGTTATTTACTTTCACTATCAAACAATTGTTCTTTTTTGGACATCCTCTATACTCAGTTATTATGATTCCCTTTGGCCACTTTGGCCACTATTAATAATAATAATTTATTTATTTATTTATTTATTTACTATTAATTTTTACAATTTACCTTTCGGGGCCCATATGGCCGATAAGGCCGACCGAAGGTAACCAAAATAGAACTAAGTACAGAATATAATTAACAAAAATAGAGGTAACAAAGAAAAAAGAAAAAAATATGATTTAAATTCAAGGTAGATAATTAGACATTAAAAAAGTTCGAATTGCTTTCCTACATACGACGTAAGGGAATAATGAGCATATATTAGTAGGAAGCTGAGACCAGCATCTGACCCCGGAAAATGAGACACATCTGCGCTCAAAATTCTTCTTGGTTAAGGGCAGGCTGATCGCAGTCTTATTACGAGTAGTATAATTATGGAAATCTGAGTGTAACCGTATGGAAATGGGAGATGATAGGATTAGTGTCACGGAATTTTAATTATTCCGATGGCATAAGTGATCGTCTGCGCTCCAGGGTATTTGTAAATTCAGATCGAAAACGAAATCGTATTCGACGTCGTCATGAGGAGCATCATGACGCACCAGCCAATCGGGGAGCAGCAGGCTTTTCGTCGGTGAGCTCGAGGAGAGATCACGGACGAAACGGGAGAAGGAAGTTAGCGTCCACCGAGCGAGGACGGAGCAAAAAGAAACTCCTGGCTGAGAGCGACGGGGGCCCTCGAGTAGGCCTGGAATTGTCGGCGCCGGAGAGAAAGGCTCGTGCTCGTATGCTTTCGACGGAGACGACTACGGAGGCGGCGAGTGCCTCGTCGTTGGATTCTTCGCCGTGCCGAGAAGCATCTCTGGCGGAGAATGTTTACGCAACAAATTGCGTGCCGTCGTCGGTTAGCAAAGGTGAATCCATGATTTACTACGCAGTACCTCAGGAGCTACACTTTACGGCTGTTTATCAACTATACACGTTGGTGAGTGTATCTTTTACCACAGGCCTTATAGCCGATGTTGTCCGAAATTCTTTTCCCGAGTTAAGTCGCCGTAGTTTGCAATTTAACACGCGAGTGTGCGGGTTTTGGCCCGGAGGCATGGCGGCGTATTTCCGGAGCGACCTCGGCTTCGTGTTTTTGCAATCCTAAATGGAATGTGTGTTAACATAATGTATGGTGTAGTATTGTATTATAATACAGCCACTTAGCCTGAATTTTCTCATTTGGTGCGTTTTGTTTTCACTTAAAATGTTTCATTAATATGATATTTATGTTTATGGTTTCCACAGGTGTCATTTGTGACCTCATGTAGAATTGTGTGTGGAAAGTTTATCTCAATGATGTGTAAATAGTTTGGAACCTATTTCATTGATAATACTTTGACTATTAGACTTTACCGGACTTGGAACTTTACTATTTGTGACTTATAATTATCATTACCCGTCAAATTATTATTTATATTTGTATGAACAGTGAACTTTCGTGAGTGCGCCGTTTTGAGCTTTTGTTTGCTCTTGTGTACTATTCGAAGTGCTGTATAACCTGTTTTTATTTGCCGGACGCATTTGCAGTAAATCACAATATTTGCATTTAGTTTTAAAACTTACTTGCCGTATTGTCATTTTGTAGTTAAATTTTTGTTAGCTGGTAATGTCGTCTATAGCTATTTGATTTTAAGGTCGACCCAGTTAAAGTGCTATCTATAAGTTTAGCTTATCTCTTATGGGATTTACTTTTAGGATATACAGATCTTGTGTTGTCATTAAATGATTGTATCTTGACATTAATGATAATTTTGCTTAATATTTATTTTATTGCAATTTGTCATTTGAAGTCATTTATTACTTATAGCTTTGTGTGCTTTGTTTAACTCTTAAGCATATTTCTGCATTTGTTTGACAAATTTATATTACAAGGTTTTGGATTTTAGACCTTAAATGTTTTTCACTGCTAGCCTAAGTGAACTTTGAGGCTTAGATTTAACTTGTAAGTTTAATAGCTAAGCTTAGACTTTTGTTTTACTTTGAGGTGTGCCTTAATTATAAGATAATTTCTTATTTACATTTTTCCGTTATTTATTTAGCAGTGATGTGATTTGTTTTCGTTTTCTCATTTATTGGTTGTGAGGTTCGTATTTGGTTCCTCACGTAATTGAACATTTTATTATATTTTAATAAACTTCATTATTTACTTTCATTTAATTTTTGTGTGCTGTTGCATGTTATTAAAATTTCCACTGCGCTACTCCTAAATTTATCTTTAATACATGTGACAATTAGCATCTGATTAATAGATTTATAAATATAAGAACATATTTGAATGAAATAGATTTGGCTAATAGTCAAGATTCCTAGAGAAGAGAAAAAATGTGAAACAGAATGAGGTTTAGGAAGTTTCAAAAGGGTACGGAGAAACCATTTCTGCAGTTTAAGGAGTCTAGTAAGATTATAAGAAGTAGTGGACCCCAAAAAATAATACCAAAACATAAAGAACAATGAATCAAAGAATAGTAAAGGAGTAAAAGAATATGTTGTGGGAGGAATTGAAGTCTTGAGATCAACCCTTGATTTTTATTTAATTTTATGAGTAAGATGTCAATATGCTTATCCCAGGATAAATCATGAGATAAAACAAGGCCTAGATATTTAAATGAGTTAGTAGTGTTAAGGAGATGAAGACCGTAGTGAACGGGAGGATTAATAGGAATGCTACGTTTGTTACGTTGATAGAAGAACATAAGTTTAGATTTATCGACGTTAACTAATAATAAATTGGCGGAATTCCACAGTTTAAAATTGACTAACAAGTGGTTAATTACAGAAATAAGATTCGTTATATTTGGGTCAGAGAATAAAAAGGTGACATCATCAGCATAAAGAATGGAGGGAGTAGGGGAAAGAGCCGTAATTAAGTCATTGATAAATAAGTTGAAAAGAAGAGGGGAGAGAATAGAACCCTGAGGTAAACCTTGGTTCCTAACTAAAGTTGTCGAGGTCTTGTCGAAGAGAACCATAAAGTAGCGACGGTCTGTTAACAATTCAGTCAACCAATTAAGGGGAAGACCTCGAATATTGAAAAAAGCAGATAGTTTAAAGAACAACAAAGGAAGTGGAATAGAGTCAAAGGCTTTAGAGTAATCTACAAAAAGCGTAGCTACGTCTTTGTTTGCAGACATTTCAGCTGATAAAAACTCTAAGAGATCAAAGCAAGCTGTATCGACGTTGCGATTCGGCATAAACCCATGTTGCGAGGGATTAATAAAATTGTTAGTATAAATAAATTGAGAAAGTCGGGAATAGAAAATTTTCGCGAAAATCGGCAAAGTAGAAATAGGGCGATAATTCGAGTAATCATTAGAGTCACCTTTTTTAAAAATTGGGGAGATTTCAGCTATCTTTAAAGCACTAGGATATGAACCAGTAGAGATAGAGTAATTAAAAATATCAGCAAGTGGCGAAGCAAGACTTTGGATAACTGAAATTATAATGTCCGGTCGGAGGCCTAATGGGTCAGGAGCAGACGAAGACTTTAATTGTGCAGCAACTTTAGCGACCTCCTCGGGAGTAGTAGGGACCACAAAAAATGATGGCGAATTAAAAGAAACACTATAAGGGTAATCAAGAGTTGAGACCGATAAAGAAGAGGAAGAGGGAAGAAGGGTATTAAGAAAATTGGTTAGAGATGATGAGTCTATATTATCAGATTGTTGAAAAGAGAAGGTATAAGAAATGGACTTTTTTAAGAGATTATTGAGGGTTTTCCATTTAGACTTATTAGACGAAATCTCATGAAAAAGACGGTTGTAATATAATTTTTTGGCATTGTGTATCAAGTGACGAATTTTATTGGAAAGATTTTTGAATTTTCGTGTTAATTTTGGGCTAGGGTTACTGCGCAATTGGCGATAGAGAGAGTTTTTCCGTTTAGCAAGAGCTAACAAGTAAGGGGTGATCCAAGGTTTACGAATAGTGGAGTTTGAAGGGGGGGAGGGCTAAAGATCGAAAGAGAAAAATAACGATCGTAGCCTAGACGTAGGTGTGCTAAAAAAGCATCGAATAATGAATTAGCATCAGTTGAGTTAGCAAGAATCGTGGTCCAATCTGTTAAGTTAAGGAATGACCGAAAAACTGCTATTCGAGAGGCTGAAACTTTCCTAATAAACTTAACAAAAGGGTGCAGTGAATTAATTGAAATGGCGGTCTTAAAAACACAGAAAAGAGGAAAATGGTCGGAAATAGCAACATCGAGTGAGCAACTAAATATATTAGCATTAAAGTTTGTAAAACAGTGATCGATGGCAGAGTAAGAGCGATAAGGGAGAGAAAAATGTGTAAAAGATAGAGTTGATGATATTAGACCAGATCGGGTTATCGAATCCATTATGGTATCTAGACTGGTAGAGGGTTTAGCGAAATCGATGTTAAAATCGCCAATTAGAATAATGGATTTGTTTTGAAATTGAAGATCCAAAAGCAGAGAGGCCAAATGAGAAGAAAAAGTCCGAAAATGACCAGAGGGGGGGCGATAAACCGTAACAATAAAATATTTGTCATTAATACAAATGGTTAAAATTTCCCAGTCATTAGTGATATTTGAATATTTAGAATATTTATAATAATAATAATAATAATAATAATAATAATAAAATGATTGCCCATAAAGATGGAATACAATAAAATTCAAAAGGTAAAAACCTTTAAAAGAAATTTCAACAAATAATTTTTAAGATAAAAATTAAAATGTTTTCAATTCTACAAATTTTATTTTGATGTCATTTATGACAATACTTTTTATTGAAATAGAAAATTTATTATTATAATATTTCAATAAATTAAAAAGTTTATAGGAATTTACTCACCACTCACCCATATTACAGATGTGAATAGTTAAAGAAACATGGCTTCCTTAGTGTATTTATTTATTTATTTTAATATACTGCATGTTAATTTAAATGTTCAGTATTTTAACTGATAATGTTTTAAGGCTGGACATCATTCTACAAAAAGCGTTACGGAAACAGTTTTGCATTGCTGTTTCACGTTTAAGCATTTGTTGGCGCCGGCTGAAAGCACGGCCTTATATAAACTACCAGGCCTGAACATGGAAAAGATAAAACATTATTACGTCAAACTAGTGGTGCTATTAAAGAAGTTAGTTCGACGTCACAATCTTAGTGCTTCAACAATACAGTATTGATGTCAAGTTCAGACCTGGTAGTTTCTAGGAGGCCGTGCTGAAAGCAACCGCCGGAACTGAAAAGTCACCTGAACATTGTTGTCCGAGCAAAAAATTCTTTTATTATTTTGTTTGTGCGTGCGTTGCTAATGGTAAAGCAATTGCCAAACGATAGTTTCATTTTTCAGTGGAGCTGGATGACCCTGTCCATAGAAAATACACATAGGCAGATGACCCTGGATGACCCTGTCCAAAATAGACGTAGGCAAAATCAATAAAATGTATGGTCTATGAACTCTCTCAAACAATTGTTAATGTAGACTTTCGCGATACCAGAGCCAGCTTTTGAGCGCTTCCAGGATTGCAACTCGCAACGCGAGATAACAGCTGGCGCTAATACAAGAGAGCAATAATGGGTGGATTCAAGCTATAACGGATTCCGCGACGGAAGGCATCAACGGCAAAGAATTGCGGTGAAAGGAACATAGATAAAACGTACAAAACAGGATGAAATCTAAATCAAACAGGGTACTATTTTCTCCGCACGATATTCACGCTCTAAGCCCTTGCTATCGATAGCTTCCGTCGTGGAATCCTATAAACTATGGTAACGATTGTTAAAGATTGTGGAAATTACGAGTTCATACACCATAACTTAAATACATAAGCGAGGTGGCAGCGGCCAAATAACCATAGCATTTAAATCTTGCGAATTTCTTCGCAAGAACGACTTCTAGTTCATTACTATTTTCGTCAGTCGTTGAATATGGCATATGTCACGAACCAATCGCAAATATTATCTAAGTTGGTTCAATAGCACGTGAACAAATGGTACCTTCACGAACCCACCTAGCGATTTTCGAATGGAGAGAAATATTAAGTAATATGTCAAACAAATCATAAGAAAGAGATAGAAGCGAATATAAATTACTATTTCGGCCAATTGATAAATATGGCTCAGGAAATGAACCATTTTGAAAATGGTTGTAATGGAAACATTGGCAGGTGTACTAATGGTATTCTGATGACAGCCTCAAAAATTTTCAGTGATAAGATATGGCATGTAATATATCAAACAAATTGGGATGATGTATCTTGAATGAATATAACGTAACATTAATGATAGTCCAAATTGGTTTCAAGGAACCTGGTTTAGAGGAACCATGATGGTTCATTGGAATTTTCAATGCTAAAATATGGCATATAATATATCAAACGACTTGGATTGATGTGTCATGAATGAATATGACGTAAAATTAATGATAGTCCAAACTGGTTTCAAGGAACCTGGTTTAATGAAACCATTCTGGTGTAGTGGAACCATTATAGTACATTGGAACTTTGAATGCTAAAATATCGCATGTAATATATCAAACGGCTTGGAATGAAGTGTCATAAATGAATATAACGTAAAGTAATGATAGTCCAAATTGGTTTCAAGGAATCTAGTTTAGTGGAACCATGATGGTTCATTGGAACTTTCAATGCTAAAATATGGGATATAATATATCAAACGCCTTGGTATTAGGTGTCATGAATGACTATAACGTAAAATTAATGATAGTCCAAATTGGTTTCAAGGAGCCTGGTTTAGTGGAACCATGATGGTTCATTGGAATTTTCAATGCTAAAATATGGCATGTAATATATCAAACGACTTAGAATGATGTGTCATGAATGAATATAACGTACAATTAATGATAGTCCAATTTGGTTACAAGGAACCTGGTTTAATGGAACCATTCTGGTTTAGTAGAACCATTATAGTTCATTGGAACTTTCAATGCTAAAATATGGCATGTAATATATCAAACGACTTGGTATGAGGTGTCATGAATGAATATAACGTAAAATTAATGATTGTCCAAATTGGTTTCAAGGAACCTGGTTTAGTGGAACCATTCTGGTTTAGTGGAACCATTTTGGTTCATTGGAATTTTCAATGCTAAAATATGGCATGTAATATAGCAAACGACTTGGTATGAAGTGTCATGAATGAATTTAACGTAAAATTAATGATACTCCAAATTGGTTTCAAGGAACTTGGTTTATTTGAACCATGATGGTTCATTGGAATTTTCAATGCTAAAATATGGCATGTAATATATCAATCGACTTAGAATGATGTGTCATGAATGAATATAACGTAAAATTAATGATAGTCCAATTTGGTTTCAAGGAATCTGGTTTAGTGGAACTATTCTGGTTTAGTGGAACCATTATGGTTCATTGGAACTTTTTATGTTAAAATATGGTATGTAATATATCAAACGAATTTGTATGAGGTGTCATGAATAAATATAACGTGAAATTAATGATAGTCGACATAGGTTCAAAGGTACGTGGTGTAATTGTATGTTTATGGCCCATTAGAAACTTGCAATAGTTTCAGAAGTATATCTACGAGATCTAGAAGAAAATAAATTAAAAGAAATCTTAAAAAAATATAATATACAAATGTATAATAGATATGTAGACGACAGCCTATGTATATTAGATAAGTCAATTACCATAGAAGAAATACTAAAAAGACCTAAATAATCTAGATGACAATATGAAATTCACAAATGAAGAAGAAAAAGATAAGTTAAATTATTTAGATATAATGATAGAGAAAAAAGAAGAAAACAATAAAATAAAATTATAATATAATATTTATAGAAAACCCACAACAACAATAAACAGTATACATAAAAATTCAAACCAACCATGGAGCCACAAGAACTCAGCATTTAGGAATCTAATTAATAGAGCTTTGACATACCCTAATAAAAGAAGAATACAGAGAAAAAGAATTAGGAATAATAAAAGAAATTGAAATTGGGAATGGATACAAGGAAGATCAAATATATAAAACAATCATTAATATAGCTACCGAAATCAGAGAAAAACAACAAAATAATACAAATACAAAAGAAAAAAAAAGAAAAGAATTTGTTTAACCTTCCATGGAAATGTACGTTCCAAAATTAAAAAAATATTTCAAAAGAAAGAAATAAAAGTAGCCTTTAGATCCAAAAATAGATTAATAACATTACTAGAAAACAAAAGAGAAATTATAGAAAAAGAAAAAGGCGGGGTATATGAAATTAAATGCAAAGAATGTAACAAAATTAATATTGGAAAAACTTACCGAAATTTAGAAACTAGTTTCAAAGAACATATACAGGGTGTTTCAAAATTATGTACAATAAATTTAGTGACATATTCTTCAGGTCAAAAGAAGACGAAAATGTTCTATAGCACTTTGTCTGGAAACGATTTGTTTGCGAGTAATCCAATATGATACAGTAGGGAAGTACGGTAGTTAGCAGACGATATTTTAGCAGTTCCAGCGTTTCGACCCAACACTAGGTTGAGTGGTTTGTTCCATTTAAACCTACTTTAGGGTTGTTCCATTAGTTGTGTACGGTTGTTTCCATTACTGTACATCCACTAGGAATATCAATTTCAGAACGTTTGCATGCTTTGACATACGCATTACGATTTACGTAAAAAAAAAAAAGAGTCATGTACACGTATTCGTGTGCAGAATATACTGACATGCACCTAATGTATGGTCTTGCGGACGGAAATACTGTGGAAGCAAGAAGACTCTACCAAGAACGCTTTCCGAATAGACGTTTGCCAAATAACCGAACATTTGTATCTGTCGACAGACATTTAAGGGAGCGTGGTTCCTTTGGCCGTCAAACAGGACAAGGGCGGCCTGTAGCACATTCTCCGGATGAGGAGGATGTGATAATTGACATCATACATGATGAACCACAGACAAGCACCCGTCGTATTTCTTCCATGGTACACATTCCGCACTCATCTGTTTGGCGCATTCTTCACCGTCAGCTTTTGCATCCATACCACCTGCAACTGGTTCAGGCACTGAACCCAACGGACTACCCACACCGACAACGATTTTGCCAATGGATACAACGCCGTCATGCTGCAGAGCCTAGTTGTCTCAGCCAGATACTTTTCACGGACGAAGCAACCTTCACCCGGACAGGAATCGTAAATTCTCACAACCAGCACCATTGGGCAGATGCTAACCCTCATGTTACCAGAGCTCGTGCGCATCAAGAGCGTTTCTCCGTGAACATTTGGTGTGGAGTTATCGGAAATAACTTAATTGGCCCTTATGTGTTGCCGCCACGATTGACTGGGCGAACGTATCTTTTGTTTCTGCAGAATGGATTGCCAGAATTACTGGAAGGTGTTCCTCTTTTGATAAGATCTAACATGTGGTTCATGCATGATGGCGCTCCAGCACATTTCAGCCATGTTGTGCGAGCACACCTTAATGCTGCATACACGAATCGGTGGATAGGTCGAGGTGGACCGGTAGCCTGGCCTGCAAGATCACCGGACCTTAATCCCTTGGACTTTTTTCTGTGGGGTCATGTGAAAACGATCGTCTACAGCACAGAAGTACCTAACATTATGGATCTGCGACAACGAATTGAAAATGCATGCCAAACCGTTCGTAATGCTGGCAACGAACTCTTCCATAACATCAGACGGTCGCTCATGCAACGAGCCGAAGCGTGCGTGCGAGCTGGCGGCGGGTACTTTGAACAATTCCTGTAATTTGTAGCCACAGGTTTAGTTGGCTGTATCGCGTAAATAAATCGTTTCCAGACAAAGTGCTATAGAACATTTTCGTCTTCTTTTGACCTGAAGAATATGTCACTAAATTTATTGTACATAATTTTGAAACACCCTTATATTATATCAAACATGCACTAAAAAAACTCCAAATATGCAGAACACATTTTATTAAGCAAGCATAAAATCGAGAATTACGAAGAAACATGCAAACTAGTCTACAAAATTAATAATAAGAGAGAAATAATAATCATCGAATTATTATTTTATCCACAAGAGATTTTAAATTATGCCAAATTATTAGATAGTAATTTATTATTCAACCAAATACTGAAGGAGGAGAAAATAAAAGAACTATTAAGCAAAAACAAAGGAATACAAGAACTATGTAATTAAACATATATTTATAAGATAAGATAATACTATATTTTATATAATAAATCTACAATGTATAAATAAGATAATTACTAATAATACTGTAACCAAATATTGACAACAATATAACCAAAAAACAATGAATAGAAGAAGTATTGTTCAAAATTTAAAAAGAATACCATTGTAAGACATTTAAACATTTCAACTGGAAATACTGATGATGTCCGAAAGGATGAAAATCGATTTTATCTAAACATTAATAAACCATTGTATTGTAAAATGTACGTTATAAAATTATAACTGTATACACTATACAATACAACGTGTGTAAAATAATGAATCTTAACATAGGGCTGTTTAAAAATATAGTTACGCGAATGGTTTAGTTTAACCTTTCGGTACTTGGTTATGTCATTCCTTATTGGTTTATTAAGTAACACACCAGCCAATTTCGAATAGCCAGTCCATTAAAAGCTATAATACTCAGCGAGGATAACGCAGGGCAAATTGTTTTAATACCAAGAACGAATGATACCGTTATAGGCGACTGATCATTTTGTGGAGTTCGAAAATCCGCAATTTCCCGTTCGTCCAGCTTATGCAATGACAGTTAATAAATCCCAGGATCAAACCTTAAACAACATTGGTATATAATTAGAGTAGATACAGGGTGACAATTATTGACCTATTTGAAAAAAACTTCATAACTTTTGAACAATTGGGGAAATTCAGTTAATCCTTGTCGGGTGAATTCTGGGTATGTTGGGATTTGATGTGAATATGGTTTGATTTAGCGACGTAACCCACTTTCATTACGATAGGTACGTCAATAAGCAGAATTGCCGCATTTGGGGGACTGAAAATCCTCATTTCGCGATCGAGAATTCTCTCCACCCCAAACGGTAACTTTTTTTTTTGTGTGCATTGTCAAGTCACGGAATAATCGGTGTGATATTCATTGAAGACACAGTGACTTCCGAACGATATGTCAAACTTTTAGAAAATGATCCCTGTTAAACAAAGTGACCCATATTTCGAAAAGATGTGGTTCACGCAGGACGGAACACGACCCCATCGGACCAATAGTGTTTGAAGTCCTGGAAGAGCACTTTAGAGAGTGCATTCTGACTTTGGGGTACCCAGAGGCCACTGGAATGGGAATCGCTTGGCCGCCATATTCTCCTTATCTGAACCCTTATGACTCAATTTTGTGGGGACAAAGTTTACGCAAATAACCCCGGAAACATCGCTGAGCTCAAAACAGCCATTCAGGAGGTCATCGAAAGCATGGAGGTCTCGACACTTCAGAGAGTTTTGCAGAATTTTGCTCTTCGTCTGCGCCACATAATAGCCATTGATGGCAAGCATATCGAACATGTCATAAACTAAATCCGTAACACGGATAAGTTTGAATAAAATTTTTGAACTCAGTAGTTTTTGAAAATTTGATGTTTTATTTCATATAGCTCAATAATTGTCACCCTGTAGATACTGATACCCCACTTCGGTTTTGCCTTGAAAAGCTCGGCAAGACGGGCATCTCAGCTAGTCCTACCATACTATCCAAAGAATCCGTAACACATTTTAAGAATTTTCATCGGACGAACAATGTAATCTCAAGTCCACTAATGCAAGGCAAAGTTTGTGCAACAATAGGCCAGTTCATTAGATATTCATTCTTGCATTAATTGCGTTTTGCCTTAAAAAGCTCGGGAAAGATGGGCATCCTAGCTAGTCTATAAACTAAAAAAAAATGCATCGGGACACGGCCGCAAATTTTTTTAACGTGAGTATGTCGTATGAATTGATAAGAATTAAAAGAATGTAATTTTGAAAGTGTGTGTAATTCAATATTTAATTTTAAATAATTAATAATAATTATTTCAATCATTAATTTATAGTTTCTTTATATAATTGATAATTTTTTTTAAAAAAATTTAAATTTAATAATTTAAACAAAAGACAGTATCTCCAATAAACTTACTTTGTTTATAATTTCAATATCAATGTAATTTTTATTTCAGTCGCACTTGACAATATTTATTTATACATATAAAGCACAATATGAGGAAGACCTTTGCAGATAAAATGTCTTCAAGGTTCAAAGAACTACACAGTAATCGTGGCAATGTTAAATGGAGTGGCAGTTTACAACAGCCGTAATAACTTCAGCTGCATTGTGCTGTGATCGTAAGCGGTCATGTGTGGCGCGTGCACTGAGAAAAGGACTCTATCGTGGAACGATGAAGTTCAAGAACCTGTCAAGACAAAGAAAGAAGCCTATTTGCTATACGAGGGGTGATCAAAAAGTAATGTCGAAGATATGAGAAAACTGCGGTATATAAAAGTTAGTTTGGTTCATTGTTAAAGTTTCCTGTTAATGTTGTTTGCATCTGCCAAGTACTAACGTCGTGACAGTCCAAACAACATGGCGGCTTTCATTTCATCGTCCAGTGCTTTTGAGCGGCGGAGTCACAGATTAACGATTACACAGATGGGACAATTGAAGGCAATCCTATGGAGCAAACTGAAACAGGTCACGTGACTGCAACTGATGCACCAGCTGGCGTTACAGTGGGACCACGCCAGCAGTTGTATAGTTCTGTGAACGTAATCACATCGCTGTTAAGCAATCTTCGTGAAAAATATTAACATTTATAAAGTTTAAAGGAAACATAATCGATAGAAAACTGTTACTGGATTAATCTTGAAGTTTCAAACCTCGGTTTACAATTTGACATTGAAGGAATCACCCCTGAACCCCTGAGTGGATGCCCCCTTACCGTGAGTCAGGGGTTTGGGTGCTTCAGGGATTCTGTGAGCTATGCTGGTTGGGGCACTGCTACTTTAGGGTCACCCTTACCAGAAAAGTAATGGTTGAGAAGTGAGACGAAAAGTATCCAAACAAACATATATCTCATGATGTCGACGAATGAGAGAATTCATAATGCATCGGGTGTGGCGCAGGTTAAAGTCACCCGCGTTCGAAAGTTAGCCAAAGGCTCTCGTTCGAAAAATATTCGACAGTCTCCCGGCTGTTATCTCGGAGCAATGCCTCCAAGAAGCCCCACCAGTGCACTCGCTATGCGCTTGGAGAAACGCTCGGGGCAGCGCATGCCTTTACCCAGGAGGAGAAACGGGTAAAGCGACAACGGGATCGGGTGCTGTCAATCGGAACTTGAAACGTATTCTCCATGACAGGAAAGGAATCAGAGTTAGTGGAGGAAGCCAAACGGCATCGATTGGATATCATAGGTGATACCTCTACGAAACGTCCGGGTTCTGGAACTGTGGATTTAGAAGGAGGGTGGAAGCTTTTCTACTCCGGTGTCGACCCTAACATGACTGCCCAGGCGGGAGTAGGGATACTCACAAGTCCCTGGCTGGCAGATTATGTTGCAGATTGAACCCCCTTGGGTGGAAGACTGTGTCTCCTGAGGCTTCAGATAGGGAAACGGTCTTTCTCTCTCTATTCGTTGCTCCGAATGCAGTCACAGAGTACCCAATTTTTCTTGTTGAAGTTGATGCTGCTCTTAGCAGGAGAGGGAGTGCAGACTCTGTCATCCTGGTGGGCGACTTCAATGCACACGTAGGGGCTGATGATCAAACGTGGAAGAGCGTGATTGGGAGGAATGGTGATCCCGAGTTAAATGCGAATGGGAGGTGCTTGTTGGATCTCTGTTGCAACAATAGACTTTCAATCACAAACACCTACTTCCAGCACACGGATGTCCATAAGTATACCTGGTACAGGGATGCAATGGACCAGAAGTCACTGATTGATTTTGTAATAGTTTCAAGCGACTTATTCCGATCAGTGTTGGATACTCGTGTGAGAAGAGGGGCAGAACTATCAACTGATCACCACCTTGTTGTCTGCACTTTGCAGTTCTCTGAATCCATGCCAACCCAGCGAAATACTAGGTTCAGACAAACTTGGCGCATCAAATGGGAGGCATTGGAGGATAGAGATGTGAGGAAGACCTGTGCAGATAACATATCTTCAAGTTTCAAAGAACTACCCAGTGATCGTGGTACTGTTGAAGAGGAGTGGCAGTTGTTTAAAACTGCTGTGATTACTTCGGCTGCATTGTGCTGCGGTCGTAAGCGGCTGAGTGTGGCTCAGGGCGGTGAGAAAAGGACTGCATGGTGGAACAGTGAAGTCCAAGAAGCTGTCAAGGCAAAGTAGGAAGCCTATTTGCTGTGGCTTGCAAATAAGTCAACTTCGAGTCGAGTGCGGTACACTGAGGCGCGAAAAGTAGCAGCAAAGAAAGTTTCTACAGATAAAGCCATGGCCTGGGAGAAGTTCGGGGAGAAATTGGAGGCAGACTATGGTTCGGCAAACAAGGTGTTCTGGTAGACCGTGCGCCGCCTCCGTGGAAAGAAGGCTCTTTCATCACAAACTATTAAGAGTTCAGAGGGGAGGCTTCTGAAAACGGAGGAGAGCATATTGCATAGGTGGAAGGAATACTTTTTATCTCTTCTTAATCTGGTGACAGCAAAAACTGAGGTACATGAGGTGCACCTTGGAGCAGAGAATAGTCACGGTAATATCACTGAAACAGAAGTCAGATGGGCAATTAAGTCCCTCGGGACTGGCAAAGCCTCAGGTGATGATGAAATCCGATCCGAGATGTTAAAAGGCCTTAAATCAGGATGATATCCTGTGGCTGACTCGAGTGTGTCAGGTTGTTTGGATATCTGGACAGGCCCTTATGCAATGGTAGATAGGAATTGTGATCCCTATCTTCAAAAAGGGAGATCAGAGAGATTGCAACAACTATCGAGGCATCGCTTTGCTCAGCATTCCTGGGAAAGTGTATGCTAAGTGTCTGGAGAAGAGAAGTCGGGAAATAGTCTACTCCAAACTGTCGGGGGAGCAGTGTGGTTTCCGACCTGGCCGAAGCACGAAGGATCACTTTTCTGCTCTAAGGCAAATCTTTGAGAAATCCTGGGAGTATGCAAAAGAGTTCTACGCTTGCTTTGTGGACCTCGAAAAAGCATATGACAGAGTTCCTCGCAAGAAGCTCTGGCAAGTGTTGCAAGAGTATGGAGTAGATGGGCAATTACTGGTTGCTATCATGTCTCTGTACGAAGCATTAAATCAAGACCATTCACCGTGGGTAAAGCAATAGTCATGTTTTACACTCAGGCCTCGTCTGAGTTGTGATTTTTTTTCGATGTGTACAATAAGCAAACTGTGCATTGCTAGTGTGTTAGGCCTATTTGAACTCGTTCATTTCTTGTTCCCGCCTCCAGCCTGCTTGAAAATCAAATGAAGACTTAGAGACTTCGTCACCAGAGGGCTCTGGGAGTCTCAACCAATCACAAAGAGTGTAGGGCAACATAGCCAATTATGAACGAATGCACGTGTAGAGTCGGCTCTAAAATCCTACCAGAATGCAATGCAACGGTAATGAAATAATATTTAAGGAGGGAAACCAAACAATTAGGACTTGTAGTTGTTCCAGCAAAAAAACATGTTGAATGGATGCCACAATTTGTTTTTATGCCTGTTGTGTATCAAGGAAGAATTCTGCGATAGGCTTAAAGTTACCTAGAATACTCATAAATTATCTGATTTAGACTTAAACTTTAGCACTCTGAAATGACGTAATTGGGACTTAAAGAAAAATAGTTGACTTATTATTTCAAGTTTTAGGGTTACTGTATTCCTCAAAGTAAGAAAATTGAAATTTAACTTATGAATTGTATTTCTTTGTTTTGTAATTCACTTTGCTCTTATAATTGAGTTGTGTCCCTGGTTGAACCTGGATTAACGACTGCTGTATGATGGTCAGAGCAGCCGGGGGGAGGTGAATATTGTGAATCACGGATGGTCACCCATCCAGTGATTAGCCGTGCCTGATGTTGTTTAATTTCTGAAGTTGTGTTTCAGTGAAAGCCCACCAGGCCACGGCCTCCCCCTAATAATATCAATAATATCAGTATAGAATGTGAGGAGGTTTGTGTTGAAGAATTGAAACTTATTAACCTTAATAACGAACAAAGGGGGAGTCTAATGAGGATGTTAACAAAATTTGCTGACTGTTTTGGTCAAGATAGAAAAGAAGGCAATGGGGTTAAGGGCTATGAAGTTGAATTCAAAGTCAGGAGAGACAAACCGGTCTTCATCCGGCAGTATCCCATTCCTCAAGTATACCTCCCAAAGTTAAAAAAATACATGTTTGACTATCTTGAAGCGGGAATAATAGAGCCTACTACATCCAAATGGAATTTTCCCCTTCATGTGGTAAAGAAGGATGATGGAGAAATTCGTATGACTCTTGATTAAAGAAAAGTTAATGATGTTACTGAAGCTGTGTACTACCCAATGCCTAAGGTGCAAGAAATCCTTCAACATCTCCATGGACAAAAGTACTTCACTGTCCTCGACCTCCACAGTGGTTACTATCAAATCCCTCTAGCTGCACACGTAAGAGAGTGTTTTGCTTTCACAACCCTCTGGGGTAAGTTTCAAATAACTAGAATGCCTCAAGGGGGCAATAACTCTTCCCATCTATTTCAGACGTTCATGTCCGAAATTTGGCTGATCTTCTGGTTGAGGGTGTCTTCGTTTTCCAAGACGACGTATTAATGTATTCAGAAATCTTTGAAGAACATCTAATCATATTCAAAAAGGTGCTTGACATTTTCTCAAAAAGGGGACTCATTATTAAGCCCTCTAAATGTCATTTCTGCATGGACCAGGTGAAATATCTGGGCCACGTTGTATCAAGCAAACCCTGGAATGTTTCAGACATCCGCAATCCATCCCCACCAAGTAATGTTAAAAAGACACGGTCACTCATCGGTGCCATTAATTTTTATAGACCTTTTCTAAAGAATTTGTCAGAATGTTTAACTCCCATTACAAATCTCACCAAGAAAACTGTAAAATTTTCATGGGACAATGATTGTGAGGAGGTCTTTCAATTGATAAAAAGAACCTTAAGTAAATCCCCTGTATTTCTGTCACTAGACTATGAGAAAGTATTTTCTTTATACAGATGCCTCTAGTGTGCTGTTGGAGCAGCTTTACATCAAATGCAGCATGGCAATATGAAGCATGTAGCGTTTTTTACTGCTAACTAAAAGGAGGCCAGCTAAATTACAGCACTATAGAGAAAGGAGCATTGTCAATTATTCTTGCCATATGTCATTTTAGGCATTTAATTCTGGGTTTCCCGGTGACAATCTTATCTGACCATAAACCTCTATCATTTTTAAAGTCAATGAAGGGGACCAACCAAAGGCTACTTAGGTGATCAATTGAGGTGGAAGAGTACAATCTCAAGGTAAAACATATTAAAGGAGTGATAATTGTATTGCAGACCTGCTATCCTGATCCCATTCAATTGAAGTTAATAGCTCTTGCTTGATTCAGGAGGTAGATTGGAAAGAAAAAGTAATCCAATCCCAAATTATGGACCCTAACGTTAGAGATTTGGTAACCAGAAAAGTAAGTGGAAGAACTTACACTATTCAGGATGGTATAGTACCTGGGGAAGTCGCGTCGCAGGAAGAAAAAATTAAAAATATGGGTAGGAGAGGATATTAGAATTAAAGTCATAGAAATGCCTCATGATAACAAATTTGTAGGACATAGAGAGACAAACAAAACATGGAAGAGGATCAGTTCAGATTATTATTGACCCTCTATGTACAAAGATGTTTCATATTTTGTCAGAGCCTGCAGGACATGTCAGAAATGTAAGGTTCACAAAGGAAAAGCCCTTTTCCAAGAAGGTATTAAGGCAGCCTCCCCCTTTCAATAGGTTGCCATGGATGTGGTGGTACCCATAGCCAAATCTGAATTATCATTGTTTTCTTAGATATTTTCACTAGACTTCCCAAAGCAAAGGCCATTCCAGACCAGTCGACTGAAACTATTGCCAAGGCCCTCAATGAGAAAATTATCTGTAGATATGGGATGCCTAAAGAACTGCTATTTGATCGTGGAGCAAACTTTACATCGGGGCCGATGCTTATGGTGGCCAAAGACTTGAACATAAATCATCACTTCTCACCTGCTCATCGCCCAATATCAAACAATCTAGTAGAAAGAATGCATAAAAACATAAGGGAAACTTTGAGACTTCTATGTAATATTGATAAGTTACATTGGGACAAACTGTTAGAAGCAGCTTTGTTCTCTACATGCAGCAGCTCCAATGAAAATACTGGCGAGACGCCTCCTTATTTGCTTTATGGGTTTGATCCCATGCTCCCATTTTCTTGGGATCAAGAGGTGGAGGAGGCGGAACTTGACATGTATCGTTCTAGATTGGTGGGATAGCTGATAAAAGCACGTCAACTTGCAAAGAAGGAAAATAAAGGTAGAAGGAAGGTAAAAATTGACAAAGCCAATGTGGTCAGAGCGTTAAGGGAATTTAAGATTGGGCAAAAATTTGGTGACTTAAAAAAGTATGGGAAAAACAAATTGGGTTTTAGATATATTGGTTCGTGCTAAAAAAGGTCTCTCCAGTAAACTATATAATCGAAGGTATCCAATAGCATGATCGGCAGACTATACACGATCGTTTGAAGCACTGCTTCTTCGATGATACTCGTCTTCGACGATACATAACCAGAGGAAGAAAGAAGACCTTACATCATCCACCTGAAAGTGAGATAGATGAAGAGGAATTAGAACTAAACTGGGATGTAATGCATGTACCACAACGAAATCCACCAACAGTCTCTGCTGAGATTAGATCTGACAAGTCTTCCTCACAACGGGTGGAGCTAGCCCCAGAGTAACCATCAACCCACCTAGATGGATATGACGTTATTGGATCAGAACTGGAACATCAAGAACGACCCTCTTCAGCCATGGATGACATATCGCCAAGAATATCCAGCGACCTGGAACTATGGCATCAGTAGTTCCAATCACCTTACAACCACTGCAAGTACCTGAGTCATTGAGTGAGAGAGCAATAAGCCCTGAAAAAGGGATTGAGATGACAGCAGCCCAGCAGCCAACAGTAACCAGTAAAGATGACCAAGTTCAGATGGGAGAAACATCAGGAAGATACAACCTACGACCAAAAACAGAAATTGAGTACAAACGTCTACAACAAGGAAAGGGAGAATCCCGTTAAGAGGGGACAAGTGTGACAAAAAATTGTCAATTATAAGTAAGATAACTTTGAGCAAAAGGATTTGAAGCTCGTGTGGTGCTCCGTTCCCGATAAAATCTGTTCCTTCACATAAAATATAAAGGTAACAAAAAAAGGGGATAATATTTCTCTTCCTACCTTGTTAGAACAACAGAAATAGTCGTGTTTTTAACTCAGGCCTCGTCGTGTGTGTTTTTTCGATGTATACAATAAGCACACTGTGCATTGCTAGTGTGTTAGGCCTATTTGAACTCGTTCATTTCTTGTTCCCGCCTCCAGCCCGCTTGAAAATCAAATTAAGACTTAGAGACTTCGTCATCAGAGGGCTCTGGGAGTCTCAACCAATCACAAAGAGTGTAGGCCAACATAGCCAATCAGAGACGTTCAGGGATGAATGCACGTGTAGAGTCGGCTCCAAAATCCTACCAGAATGCAATGCAACGATAATGAAATAATATTTAATGAGGGAAAACCAAACAATGAGGTCTTGTGGTTGTTCCAGCTAAAAGACATGTTGAATGGATGCCGCAATTTGTTATTATGCCTGTTGTGTCTCAAGGAAGTTCTGCGATTGTAAGTGATAGGCTTAAGGTTACCTAGAACCCTCATAATTTATCTGATATAGACTTAAACTTTAGCACTCTGAAATGAACTAACTGGGACTTAAAGAAAGAAAGTTGACTTTTATTATTTCAAGTTTTAGGGTTACTGTATTCCTCCCTTTATAAAAAAAAAAGGAATACATGGCGCGTTATGTGTCAAAGTAGGAAAATTGAAATGTAAATTATGAATTGTATTTCTTTGTTTTGTAACTCACTTTGCTCTTATAATTTGAAATTTATGATTATAAGCCTATCTGGCTTAATGTACTGTTTTTTTCTTATTAATATTTTTGAATGAAATCAAACTCCTTCAATCTAATTGAGACATTGTAAGAATATAAATGTTTTTTTTGAATGAAATCTAACTCCTCCAGTCTAATTGAGACATTGTAAGAAAATAAATATTTATATGAATTTTTTTTGTCTTCTAATAAAATCTCGATTCTTTTTGTACTATGTGTTTCTCCTTACTTCACTCACTATTCTCTCACTATCCTATCACATTACTCTCATCCAAATATTTGAAAATTTTTAAGTCAAGAAATTATAATTCTAATTATATAAGAATCATCAACATATACTCTGCAGAAAGAAGGTATGAATCAGATTTATTTCAGAAGAATTATACATATATTTTTGCCAAACTGTAAGTATTCCTGTTATAATTTAGTTCCCAGCAAACGTTCGGAATCATCTTCTATCTAAGATACAAATTATAAGTAAATGCTATAAGAAGGGATAGCTTCTTATATATTTGCAAACGTCTACACTTACTGAAGACACCAAAATAGATCAGTCTGACGAAAGTCATTTGATAATCACATCATATTGCAAACAACCATAAATATGCCTTCAGGATCTGGAAGTCCTTCAATTTCAAAATTTAGCATTATTTCAGCGAGAATATGTGATGTTATGCGTTTAGATGGTAAAACCTATTTAGTGCCATCAAGGAATAGAAAGCGATCCCCATAGGTGTACTATAGACATATAGGACTTTTGCATTGACTGTTTTGTTCCATTTCATGTAAAATGGTATTTATCTTTATTTATATTATTTTTTATTAGTAATAAATGTAATATGTTAGTATATGTTCCACATACTAGTCAAAATTTAAAGGAAATTTTTTTTAAATATAGTTTGCCGTTACTTCATCAATGGTCGGGTCACAACATTTTGCTCTCAAAAGTGACGTTATAATGATTAATTAATAAACAATCGATATGTATAATTTGTAATGATGATTTTTTTTCATTCGTTTAAACATAATTGAACATGGATACATTTGTTTTTAAGTAAAGTAAAAAAAAGAACATTTCAGGAGTCAAAGATTTAATGTTGAATATGTGTAGAAACTTGAATAAATATCAAACAGTAACTTGACATTAAACATAAGTTTTTTTAATTACAACTTACAATTTGGCGCTTTAAATTTTTCGCCTTTTTTATTTTTTACCTTTTTAATCTATAGCAAAAAAATTAATTCCTTACAAAAACAATGAATTTATTTCTGAAACTTATTTTAAATAGATCATAATATCTTCAAAACAAATGAAAAATACATTATAAGGATAAAAATTAACAAAACTATCCTTTTAAAGTGTTTTCTTCAATAAAATAATTTAAAAAACCAGGAAAAAATGTTTAAGGGCCCTATTCAAGATGTTTTGCATTAATGTGCTATGGCATTTTAGTCTACGATCCCACTGTACCGCTATGGCGCTGCAATCGTTTTGATGAGTCATCCTGTTTCCCTTAGCTTAGCACTAAATGTCCCATCTGTGTAATCGTTAATCTGTGGCGGAGTGTTATGCGTTTTCGTTGTGCAAAAAGACTGAAACCAGTCGATTTCCAAAGGAAATTGTGTCAGTGTACGGAGGTGATTTCGTGCAGCTCCAAACAGTACAACGTGGGTGCAAGGCTTTTAAAGAAGGACCAGAGGACCTGCTGGACGAACATCGCTCTGGCCGGCCGCGGGAATCCATGACTAACAGCAACATAGCCATTCTGGAAGCGTTTGTGCGGGAGAGCCGGCGGATTACCATGAGAGAAATGCAGCAACATTGGACATTTCATATGGGACGGCTTACGACATTGTTCACGATCAGCTCGGCTTTCGCAAAGTGTCATGCAGATGGGTGCCACGACAATTGACGGCCGAACATCAAGGTGCTCGTTTCGATGCTTGTCTGCTGCATCTCACTCGATACCAGGGTCGAGTTTTTGGACTTGAGATTGCGATTTAGTAAGCATTGCTCATACGTCAAAATTGCGTAAGATCAGAGCAATTACCATTGGAAGGCTTTGATATTTTGCAATTTTGACGTATGAGCGACGCTTACTAAACCGCGATCTCATGTCCAAAAACTCGCCCCAAATGGAGGGTCAGGATTTTCTGCATCGAATCATCACAGGCAACGAATCATTGGTCCAGCATTTTACGCCCAAAACCCAGATGCAATCGGCGGTTTGGAAACACCTCATCTCCCAAACGAAACAGTTCAAAACTGTCCCATCAGCCAGCAAGGTCATGCTGACATGTTTTTGGGACACTGCTTGAGTTTCTTCCACCGCATATCACTGTCAATTCCGAACGCTACAGAGGCACATTGAGAAATCTTTGACCGGTCATACGCAGGAAAAGACCTGACTTGGCAATGGAGGACATCGTGCTGCACCAAGAAACGCACGTCCCCACACAGCAAAACGAGTCACTGACCTGTTGCAGCGATGGAACTGGGAAACATTGCTTCATCCTTCATACTGCCCGGACCTCGCTCCCAGTGACTACATATCTTCGGCCCGTTTTAGAAGTCACTGGCCAGTCAACATTTCCATGATGACGATGATGTGAAATCGGCAGTTCGCAACTGGTTCCACACTCAACCGGACGACTTTTATCAACAAGGCGTGTAAAAACTTGTCCATCGCTGGGATCGTGCCTCAATCGGCTTGGAGATTATATGGAAAAATAAAAGTTGAATTGTTCAATCGAATGCACATGTGTTTATTTTTTTCCCGATCACGATTTTAGAGAAAAAAAATAAGCGACATTAATTTTTGATCACCCCTCGTAAATCACCTTCGAGTCGAGTGCTGGACTAAGGCTTGTGCACACGGCGTCAAAAAACGCATATCGCAGCTTGAAAGCCGCCACTATCCGCGTCACTCGTGTAAAGCATCAGCGGCAACAAATTCAGCGATTCAAACGCCATTGAAGCAGCTTTTTCGAACTTCATATAGCTTCAAAACGTGTCGCCGTGTACAGGCCCGCGTGCTGCAACTAGGTTTTTTTCCCTTCCCTGACGCGTGAAGCAGAAAATAGAATTTGTTCTATTTTTCGATGCATGAAGCCGATTTCTGTTGGTTTAGACCGATCACGTGTCTCGCCATCCACACCTGTATCCCGACTGTTTGCTTCCTCTGTCCATTGCTGATACAGAATATTTCTTAAAAATATATAAATGTAAAGGGTAATTCAAATTGTGTAAAACAATTTAAGGGGGCATTATAGAGGTCAAGGTAAACATAAAAAGTCCTATTAACATGGGTCCAATTTTTATTACTTTTCAAAGTGTGCAAGCACTGCAACCAAATGATTATCCTGCTCATGTAGGCTTTTGTCAGTGGTTACTGCAGCAAGTAGAGAATGATAATGATGCGCCTAGCAAGATTTTATGGACTGATGAGACCACGTTCACCCGAGACAGAATTAATACATTTCACAATGAACACATTTGGGCTGATCAAAATCCACACGTAGTCCGACAACGACATTTCCATCAACGTTTTAATGTTAATGTGTGGACAGGCATTTTCAATGGCCAACTACTGCAGCTGGAGTTTCTGCAGGAACGTCTGAATGCCCAGAGATATGCCAATTTCCTGGAAAGCAGACTGCATGAACTCTTAGAAGATACACCTCTTGAAATCTGTCAACAGATGTGGTTCCAACACGATGTGACCCCTTGTCACAAAGCATTGTGAGCAGCGTTGAGCGCGATCGTAGTTTCCACCAAAATAAAGCGTCTGCTTCCAGCGCGCAGCCTCAGGCGCCATCTATTGCCAGCGATAGTTCGATTAATAACGTTAACATTATTAATAATCATTCATCGCGTAAGAGAGGCAATAGATGGCGGGGCAAAAAGCCTACTTTTAGGAGCGACGTTGGTTCGCGGGAAAATGAGCGTTTAGCGAGAGAGAGAGGGCGTTGTATGGAATCGGGGAGAGTGCACGAGTCAGCCGACCGAGTAGGACATGAAGTTCGAGCTCCAGATGGATACACGAGGACATTGAACTTTATGCCAAGTGAGTGTTCCGTCGAGCTTGATGTTTTCTGGCTGTGGAACAGTAGACTGGCTGACAATAAGTCTTGTGCTCGGAATAGCATTCCTCTTACCGTGGCAAACTTGCGTTCAACGGGAGTTACGTCGCAAGGTGCGCGTGTCAGTGTGGCTAATTGTATTTCTCATTGTACAGTAGCGGAAGCAGCAGAGTTCGACCGGCCGGCGCGAGCACCCTTCGTAGTAACGAACGACGAAGAAAGAGAAGCTCGTCCGGAGTTCGACTTTAATGGTGACGCAGTCTTCCAGCTATCTACAGGGGAATCCTCTTTGTATTCTTCACTGGCAGCTACATTCCGGCAACATATCTACTGGCAGTTATACGTCCCTCCTCAGCCCTTCATCGAGGACAATTTGGTATTGGTCGTCGGCCTACCCATTCCCTCATTACAACGTCCTGCAGCGTGGGACAGCAGAGTATTAGACCCGGAGTCAGATGGATGGATACTGATAGCCCCGTGGGGCTTAGAGGCATACCTTAATCAAGATTTGGGCGCCTTCTTTGATTATCGGAGGTAAGCTGACTCTTGTGCATAATTCTGTTACTCTCTCTCTCACGCCACTTATAATGTATTCCGCCGCGTCCTCTCACACTGCGTTATTATGAATGACAAAAGCTTATGCGTTCTATTAAGTCTTCTTGCTTTCTTTCCTTTGCAGGTCCAGCATCAGCTGGCCTCCCACCAAACGCAGTGCGTAGCTGCATACTTGTGAAGTTTGGGCCGTTCCCTAATGCGACTTGGCGGAACCTATACTTCGTCCAACAAGAGAAAAACAGGGTGTGTTTCCGGTCTGATATCGACTACTCACTCATCCGCAATGCTTTGTGGGATCTCTCCTTCAGCGGCTGCACAAGTCAATTTGTAATGGCGACGCCCGTGCAACAACTCTTCAGCCAAACAAGGAAAAACTATTCCCAGCCAGGCTAGGGAGATTTGTGTGGAACGTATTTTGCTACTTTAAAGGAAAATAGTGTTTTAAAAGCTCATCTGCTTTGATAGAAGAAACTTCCAAGGCAACGCAAGTTTCTTTTTCTTGCGTTCGAACAATTGTTCAAGAAGGAAACGAAGCGTCTTCATGCGAAGCTACCACCTCCCTCTCCTCGTTTTTCGACTCCTGGAAAGAAAAGGCCCAGGGAATCTCGAACAACGATATATATAAAATTGAGTTAAAAGATAATTTTATGAAGGGTACAACATTTTTAATTATAATTAAAGCAAAGCAATTGAATAATATTAAAGCTTCTGCTGTAATATTTTAAAGCGCTTCTTTAATGAGACATGAGACGGAAGTGATTAAGCGCATGAGGCCCCCTTTCTCTGATTAGCTAATCTGAAACTTCCTGTGACACACCCTGTTTTTCTCTTGTTGGATGAACTATAAGAGCTAATGTCAGGAATACTTAGGCTATGTGATTTAATTTTTGTCATCCTTTCAACGGTTTGCACACGAAGTGCGTTCTGTGCCGTTCTTCTATTGCGGCTCTAGTAATTCTTACCTCATACTTTTGTGGATGTTAAGCCGTCTTCCGCGGCTCATCTTACTTTATTAAGTAGTGCTCAGGCACATGAAATATTGAGAGACGTCCTTCAAAGGCGTTATTTTGTATCTTGTAAAAGGAGCGTTTAAAGCCCCTTCACGAGAGCAATTCCTCGTGTTAGAGGATGCTCTCAGAATTCCTCTTGGAGTTCTTCTTTGCAAAATGCTAGTTCGCATTTCCATTATTGGTCTTTATTTATTTCTGTATTGTTTTATTGTGAATAAATTTAATATGTCTACAATGCTGTTGTTATACTTTGCTAGCTTACAC
>JAHWFO010108394.1:0-18125 GCA_023313115.1 Rhysida immarginata
TTTTCTCATTTGGAAATTTAATTCCCTCACCCCTAATGGCATTAACCTCAGCAAAGGCACCATTCCCTCATTACCTTTCCCATATTCCTCTTCAAATTCAGCTATTCCCTAATTTGTCGTAGGCTCTCTGGGCCCTTTTCTTTGTCTTTATCTTTTCTCAGTTCTTACGTTCTGTCATATCTTTTACTTCTATGTTCATTTCTTGTCCATTTTTATACTTTTCTTCGTAGTCTCTCTGTATACCTTTATTTTTTGTGACCTTTTTTTGCGTTTCTTTTTTACAGGGTGACTAGCGACCGGGAAGGGTCAGGGAATTTTGTAACCATCAGGGAATTCTTTGGTAACTAATGTTAACCTCGATGTTCGATGGTTTTAACATCGAAGTTAGCCTCGATATTCGATGGTTTTAACATCGATGTTAGCCTCGATGTTCGATGGTTTTAACATCGATGTTAACCTCGATGTACGACGCTTTTAATGTTCGATGCTTTTAACGATATTCAGGGAATTTTACGTATTCTTTCTGCTAGCCACCCTATCATTCCTAACCTTTTATATATTTTTTTATAATAATTTATTATAATAATTTTTTACATTTTCAATTTCCTATGTGTTATCCTATTGCATTTTTCTCGCCGCCATCTCTTTCTTTCCTATTTGTCCTTCGTCCTGTCCTATCCCAATACGTCTTGTAATTAATCTCATTTGTTCTTTTCAGCCAATACCGTATTACTAATCCCTATGCAAACCATATATAAACCCGTCCGTTAGTACACATTTCATAACTTCAGGATAAATCTCTAATATTCTAATTGCTTTTAGAGAATTATCCTTTTTATCTTTTTTTGCTTTGATAAAGGATAGTCTCTATCCGAAACGTCAGCTTTTTATTTTGTTTTTATATTTCTAGTCTTACTTTGATTGTAATCGTTTTATTTAATTATTTTGTTAAATTTTTAATTAGTATTGTATTTATTTTTTCATTTCTAATATTATATTATATTATCTTTAAACTTCTTAATAATATAAAGGAAATTTACGTGTTTATTATATACAAGTTACTTATTAAAAAATTTAGCTTTTTTCTTTTGTTCCCTTGCAAGTTTTTTTATATCATCATTAAACTGCTTAGAAAACTGCCGCATTCTCAGCAACACATAATAGTGTAACAATTCGGCTACTACATCTTTTTTATGTTCTTCGCAAGGGAATGAAAGTGGAGCAATTTCTAATGTTTTGGCAATCGTGATTTCGTAGGCATTTTCTTTCTCTGCTACTTTGGCAAATTCTTTCTCTGCAGTAGTTAACATGTTGAAAATATTTACTTTAGGATGAATAAGGCGGCCTCTGGTTTTCAGATTAACTAGAGCTGCCTCCTTATGCTCTGAAAATACACCTTCAGATGAAAAAGCATGCCTACAAATCTCACAAGAGCTAATTTTTGCCATTTTTTTGCAAACATAACCTGTAACATAATAAATTATGCAGTCTATAATAGGTACTTCATAATAATCGTGGCTATGATCGTAGCAGATGACATCTTCAGCTTCCCACTCTGTCGTGGCTATCAGTCCATCCAGCTTTGATTTTAATTTTTCAATCAAAACAGATTTTCTGGAAGGATCCTTCTCGCTGAACGTTGAGATATATTCTTCAAAAGTCAGATTTGGTTTCTCAAGATTTGTGGCTTCACAGTTTCCATTCTTTGGAGGCTTCAACAGGCTGTATACAGACAGCAACTTGTACAGCTGCAAAAAGGTTGGCATACTTGGGTGATCGTTTTGGCAACCTGCTTGCCGAATGACACCAAAGAATCTCTGAATAAAAAATTGATTGCAGTGAATAACTTTTGTAAAATATCTCGCGCACATTGCTAAGGTATAAATATGTGTTTTAATATTATATTAGAAATTTTGAATTTTGTTTCCTCATGGCATTGTTTAAAAAGGCTTCTTTAAATCTTAAGAATCTTCTTATAAGAATTACCCCAACCTACCTCAATAACATCTTGATTCATTTTTGAACTTAGCACATATTTAAAGTTACAAGAATTTATAAGATAGTCAGACAGTTGAATTGTTGACATCAGTGTAACTCTTAAACCCTGTGCAGTTTGGTCGGACAAAAAGAAATGTTTTTGAATTGTCCCATTTGTAACCTCGCTTTCCCAGGAATTTAGCCAATGTAAGCATTTCTCTAACACCTGTGAAAGGTCAAAAGTATGTGGAAATGGATACCTAAATAAAATTTATTATAACAATCCCATATAATAATGAATTCGAATTGTGAAAATGTATAAATGAAAGATCTGCATAATACTGAAAATTATATAAATTTCTGATACATAATTTAGATAAATATAATAAAGTGAAAAATATATGAATTTCAGGCTATATACCATCAGGTCTTTTCCTCCGAGTTTTATTCCTTCTTTTGGATGTTTCCTATTCAGAGCATCAAACATCACGTTCATTCGAATGGTAAAAGAAATAGTCGCTGATGAATCTGCCAGTTCTGTGCATCCTCGGCTCTTGTAAAATAATAAACCATCAGCTACTGATTGACTGAATAACTGTAAAAAATAAAATGAATTAAAATAAACTGTCTGATTAATTCAGTTTAAACTTTATCTTTATTAATGACATCCATTACCTGTGTAGCTAGTTTCACTCTCATTTTTTCACAGTTCGATGGATTTATGTGTTCAGCCTTTATTTTGGGGCATACTCTTAATCTGGCATCATGTTTTTGATCTAACAAGTATAGGTCTGTGTAGTGTCGCCATTTAATAACATCCCTATTCACCTGAAGACCAATAAAATAAAACGTAAACATGAAATAACTACTGACATTTCACATATGGTCTAATCAGTAATATATTAAACTTACTATAAAAGTTCCTCTCTGTTGCAGACAATTCCTTATGGTTTTTATCAAATGGGATGCGTCTGAGAATGCATATACTTTTCTGCTGTCATCACAAGGATGAATAAAAAAATTCATTGTATTATGTAATTTTCCAGACACTCCAAGCTGATTCCACATGGATCGGTTGGTTGATGCACCATCACAGATAATGCCATGAACATTTGCCCCAATACTTTCCAATTTTGTTATTGCTTGCACAACTAACTTTGTTAAAACTGAAGAATTTGTTGCACCTTTCGCAGAGAAGCAAGCAATGGGTTGCGAAAAGGAACCAGTGAAAGACTGGAAAATAAACACTAGTGCATGATCTGCTAATTGGTTAGATGAAGTTGCCCCTGAAGAAGCGTCGGAGGCTGGTGGACCCAAGTTACCGAAATTTACAAATCCATCATATGCCATTGTGTCCATATTTACTGTCATACTCTTTCTTACTTGCATTTCATCAAATATAAGAAGTCCATGCCGATCAATTTCCCTCGTTTTGCTCAACTTCTTCCTGAAAGCTTCAAAAAACTGTTCATCAAAGCCACACTTAGTGTTTGCCATTCGTAAATATTTTCGAATGGTTGAAATGCAAGGCAGGGGAAGAAGTTCATTATCTTTTAAGAATTTATATGCTGAAGGACTTTTAATATGAAATAAAAGACACACCAATAACCAGTCACCAGTGTATCGTCTGCTAGTTTTTGTAGTTTTTTGTCCAATTGAAATACACTCTCTAATTGTTAATTCCTGTCCAGGAGAGAGCTGCAATTCCTTTAGATATGAATCCAATTGCTTTTCATTTATCAGGCTGTATTTTGCCTGCAGAACTTGAAGTTTACTTTCCAAAACTCTCTTCTGTCGTAACAATCTCAGTGTTTTAACATTTTGTATTATTTGTGCCTTTCGTAGAATTTCTCTTTTTTCTTTTGGGCAGAATCCAGAAAGACGTATATATTTTCTTTTTGATGCTAGAGGAGTATTTTGTCTAGATTGATGTCTATCAAGCGTAGAACACAACGTACTGCAGGCTTTACAAACATGTTGGTTGCTGTCAGTGACAAAAGTGCATTTTCTGTGGCGCCACACACCAAAATGTTTGTAGGCACATACAGGATTTATTGTTGAACTGTATGTCATTTCACTTGGTCCACCAGCACACACTTTCATTTGGTCAAAAATTATTAGTCCTTTTTCAATGTCTGCAATAGTGTGCATTTCGATGGTTCCACTTATGAGAGATATGTTCACAGGATTGTTGTAGACAAAGCTCTTCACTTCATACTTCCCCGAAGCCACTTTATTGAAACACAATTGCTTACATACAACTGGTGGCTGTTCAACTCCTCCAGGATATTTTACCACTTGCAAAAACACTACACTACTAGAACTGTCAGTATTAATTTTATGGACATTCCATGATTCGTTTGGCATCATAATTTTTCCAGCAACGTTATTAAGCGCTTGAAAGTCCAAAGCATTAGTAACATTTAAATTTGATTCAGTTACATTTGCAGTGTTTCCATAATTTGTTTCGAAAAAAGTTCTTGTGTCATTTGCAAATGAGTGGACATGCTCCTTATTTTCATCCACATTCAGAATGATATTCATTCCACAAACTTCAGTGACTGCAGCCCCGTCTTGATCTGATGTTTGTGAGTTGCTTTTTGTTTTTGATTGTTAATTATTGCTATGGATCAATGGAAACTCTCTTAGAGCTGGGCGCTTTGTTGGCTTACTTATTTTTGTTATGTAGGAGGGGCAATTGGGTAAGATAGATGGAACAGCTTCTTTTTCAAGTCTCGGGTATCTGAGATTCTGGCGCGCAATAACTTCTCCATTTACCTCAACCGTCTTTTCACGTATGATGGAATGTGGAGCAAAGTGTTTCTCGCACACAAAATCTGCTTCCGTTAGTTCCCTATCGTCTCGTTGTATAGCATTTTTCCACTTAATTAGTAGATCTCCAGATGGGGCTTTGAACATTGAAACATTTTCAGGGCAATTTTTATACCCAGAATTACATCTGGGTACAAAACATTTCTTTCCCATTTTCAATCACTACAAAAAAGCAAGAAAAACCATCACATAAATAAATAAATACATGTAAATAAATGAATAACAAACATATATGTAAGGAATCCAAGATCAAGAGAGAGGCTATATACAATCAAATGCCCCTGAATTAGAATAGTGATTTTTCATGTTATTTTTTAATACCATATACACTATGTGATCAAAAGTTTAGGGATACCAGCATTTCTGCGTAGCAGGTTTCAGATAACAGAAATTAGTGAGCGGTGGCTCCCTCTTATGCTCTAATGACGGCCTCCAACCCTCCGAGGAAGAGTTTCCACCAGTTTTTGGTAATAAGCTGCAATGCCCTTCAGAGCACTGTAGTTCAGCCACGGAAGAAGGACAGCGTGGTCTGGCTTGTAGTCAACGTTCCAATTCATCTCACATGTGCTCAAAGGATTGAGATCGGTGCTCTCGGCAGGCCAATCCATTACTTCAACCCCGTTGTGTTGAAACCAGCCGTGTACAGGTCTTGCTTTATGGCAAGGAGCATTGTCATGTTGTACAAAAGAGGCCCATCTCCGAACTGTTTCCACAATGTTGGCAGCAGATGGCCCCTCTCCGAACTGTTCCCACAATGTTGGCAGTTGTCCAAGATGTCTCGATAAGCAACATCATTCTTCGTTCCTTAACAGGAACAAGCTGACCCAGTCCAAACCATGAAAAAGAGCCCCATACCATGATGCCACCTCCTCAAAACTTCACAGTGGGCACATACTCAGGTAGGAAACGCTCTCCAGGCATCCGCCAAAGCTAATTTCATCCATCTGATTGCCAGGGTGTGTAGCCTGATTCACCACTCCATAGGATGCGTTTCCAGAGTTCCATGCTTCAGTTTCTGGGAGTTTTACACCACTCCAAACGTCGCCTGGAATTGTTGTCATTGATGAAGGGCTTGTGAGCAGCAGCACAACCATGGAAACCCAGGGAATGGAGTTCCCAATGAATGGTCATTGTGCTATCAACAGAGGAAGCAGAATTTCTGAACTCTGTAGCAATCACTTCAGCAGAAGAACTTCGATTGTTCCGGGTCACTCAACGATTTCTGTCTGTCAATTTCTTGGGTCTGCCAGTTCGTGGTTGCACTATTCTTGTTCCCTGGATCTTCCATTTCGCAATTACATTGTTTGTAGTTGTACGGGGTATTTGCAAAATGGTGGAATTCTCACGGACTGACTTGTTGCACAAGTGGCATCCGAACGACCCGTATCTTAATAATACGAAGCAAATATGTGTTTGAAGGCGTATGATGCTATTTAAATAATTTACATGTCATTTTCATGCAAAATTTGGCACATTCCTTGATTTATGAGGGGTATCCCAAAACTTTTGATAACAGTGTATATGCGCAATAGAAGAGACGTGGTCAGTCCACTTGTCTACATGAAAAATTTATTCTTCTTATATGTATACATTTCAGTCACCAAGTGACCTTCTGATGGACCTTAAACATATAGGTCAAAGCACAGAGACGAATCGACCCAGTATGAACGAACATTTTGGTTATATAAAGAAGTATAAACCAGAAAAATCAGGATTTGCAAACCATATTTTGACCAGCTGTCATGCGGCCACGAAAGACAACATAAAAAGTATACATATGACGGACGACTATAGGACTCTAAATTTTTTAGAATCTCTTGAAATCTCCAAAAATCTCCTGGATAAGTTAATGAACGTAGACAGAGGGCCTTAACCAAGGCGTAACCAAGTGGAAGAAGGTACTTATATTAAGTTCACCAGTCCCGTTTTTGTTGTTCACCAATCATGACTTCTCACCTTATGTGGCTTCAGAGTGGCCCCTCTTTCTCAATCGTACTTTATTGTGTATATATACAATCCCTGTAAATGTTGGATATTGTATCATACTGAAGAAGGTCACTTAGTGACTGAAATGTACACATATATGAAGAATAATTTTTTTCTTGTGGACAAGTGGATTGACCTCCTCTCTTCTATTGCGCAGTAAGTATCCACAGTTTAATAAGGTGCTTTTATTTTTATTTTACTTTAATAGAGTATATGTTATTAAGGGTGCTGTTGGCTTGGGAGCAAGCAAGTCAGTTTGTTTTTTTCATGCGGCCTCCAAAGGGAGCACATTGTGAATCACGATGTCCGTCGATGTGCATGGTATGCATGGTATAAGAAGGGTACTGTGGCTCTGTGCAGGACTGCCAAAATCTGTGAGACCAGAGAGATAGAAACTATCATTACCATGCCTGGAACATTATTAAAAATTTTAAATTTGATGTTGAAATTATAAATTTTAAAATTTAAGTAAGAAAATCAGCTTGGAATTGATCTGAATTTGAGCTAGAAAAATTTCATTAAACTGGATGTTTTAAAAAGTTACTATTAAGGTACATTTCTTAAACCAGTTTATTAAAATTACTTTACTACTCGATTATATTAATTATAAGATCAGTTGCTTAATTTAGGGAATGCAGTGGTTGGGCGTCTTTGATTTAGAGTTCTTAATTTAGAAAAGAGTGGCACCATGGCCGTTTACAGGATTTTTTAAAAGGCGGCTTCTCAAAGGGAAGGTTTTATATCATATCTTTTATCTTTGGTATAGTGATGGGCGATACCAAGTTCAGCGATATTCGATACCAGTATCGAATATTAAGAGTTTATTCGAAACTAGTATTCGATACCTGTCGGTATCGGTACTCGATACCACGGTATTCGATACTTGGAAAAATGAGATAACAATCCAAAAAAAGTAGCAAAACACCAAGTTGCATTGAATATTTCACCATTGCAAGTTTATTTTCATCATATTTACATTTCTGTTTTATTCGGGAACATACAAAATTATTAATTCAAAATATATCAAGGATCAAAGAGAACATTTTGTGAAAACTGCGACAAAAAAGTTAGCTGTTCTAGCCTTTTAGGCGCTAATCTATTTCTTTTTTTGGTCATGATTCCACCAGCTTTAGAAAACAGACGCTCTGATGGGACAGACGTAGCAAGAATGCATAAAAACTTTTTGTGCAGACGATACAACTCCGGGAAGCTGGCTTTGTTATCATTCCAATATTTAAGTGGATCAGCATTCAGATCAAGATTCTCTGATGATGAGCTGAAATATTTTGCAACGGAGTGATGCCATGCATCACTACCAACTGCTCCTGAATATCGGTTCTCAGAATTTGATGCTCGGAACTTAAGTAGCATATGATGCGAACTCCAAAAATTATATGAGGAAGGTTCAGTGTAACCTTCCACCTCCGCAACTACTTCCTGTGTGCTTGTGCAATCAATGCAATGGCTTAAAGTATTGTACTGTTGGTGACTCATGATGACGTATCTGGTTCTTATCTTGCTGCAGCAGAGACCAATCACACCTCGACATTTTGGTTGCAATAATCAAAACTTTATTGTTTTTTTTTGCAAGTTTGCATCTTCATTGGCTGTTTTTGGTATCGAATGGTATCGAATACGAAAATTCCGACAGTATCGAAGAGTATCGAATATTATAAATATTCGGTACTCTGGGATTCGAAACTCACAAATATTCGATACCCAATACTCGATACCAAAGTATCGCCCATCACTACTTTGGTAGCTCACTAATAATTAGAGGGGCAAGCCTCTGCTAAACCCCAGCCAATTGCAACTGTTCGTATGAATTTTTAAATTCTCCTTTAAAATTTCTTTATTTATAAAAAAATGTTTGTTTTTGTCCGTTTTTTCGTCTTAATAATTTTACGTAAGAGTTTTCTAATAACAAAAAACGACGCTTATGTGCAGATAGCATGATTGTCATAAATAAACAGATGACGACTACGATAACCTGTCGCCGCACCATTTTATTCTCGTGTCGTTACCCTCAGCCACTTCTCTTTCATTCGCGCAATTTTCGCCAACAATCGTCTCCTCTTTTCTCCTAGTTTCATTACAATATTCTTAATAACATAATGTGGCATGGGAAAAATATTCTAATAGCGTGGATTTGAGTCGGTATCATAAACTTAAAAAGCACATTGTAAATTAGCTTGATCACTTGCATGGTTATGTGAAGTTCTTTACTTCGGGTGGCATTTAAGAAGTGTCAATTAGTATGCATGCTAACATAATGTAACTTTATAAAAAGTGCACATTATTCAGTGATATTATTTCCATTAATAAAATTACAGATTGTAAAACGAAACACTAAAGCCCGCATTTAGAATGAGCACTTGCTCAAGACCATTGTTGAATACAAATTCCATATTACTGAATTTCTACTCAACAATGGTTTGAGGGAGAACATCATTAGTGCTCATTCTGAATACGATTTTAATTTTTCGACGTTATTAATCTCATTTATAACCATACAGGACAAAGCTTGAATACATGACTTTTAAAATGAGCATAAAGCCTAATGAAATTAAACAGACTTACCTAAACTGATGAATACCGAAGAGCTGTTGTTTCACAAAGTGACCATTGCTTTCCACCGTCTGTCGCTTGGGAATCTGGCCTCCCTGTGCGGAGCGCCGCCAGACACGGACAAGATTGGAACTACGGACAAGATTGTCACATGGTCACGTGGTATCGTCGGATTACCTTTCCTTCTTATACCGTGATCGAGACCAAGAGAAGACTAAAAAAAAAAACTAAACTCCTCCAACAAAGCCTACCAGGTTCACCATTCACGTGCTTATTGTCCGCGGACGAAACAATCGCTGCGATTCCTTTGGCTTGTTTTAACAATAAACTTATACGTTTTAATAATTTTATATTTTCAGTAATCATTTTTTATCAATTATATGACATTCAATTTCTTTTTCTTTTCCCGTAAATTGAAGATAGCAAACTCCCAAGTCAAAACACCTCTGATTCACGGGGTTCTCCAAAATTACCGAATGTTAATTCCCTATAGGACATCGTCATGTCCTACGGAAAAGATAATTTCGAAAAATTTTTAAAAAAAAAAAACAACGACAAAAATTTCGCGCGCGCTTTCGAAAATTTTTGTGGGTGTTACAAAGTTATAATATAAACGTACTTGCTTCTTATTACTTCTTCAGATATTTTAACGAATTTATTAACCTCCAAGGAGCATAGATTGAAGGATTCTGAAATTTTGCTTATTCGGATTCAAATTTAGGATCAATCAACGAATATTTCGTTAAAAATTTAATCTAAATTGCATCTTCCACATGCATTTCAATGGTATCTATCGCTGCGTTTGGGCCAACAATGGCTGACAAACTCACGTGACAGCCGTTCTACCAATCAGCAGCTGCGGGCGGCGCGGAAAAGGTTTGCCGTACTTTCTTAATCTAGAGCTTTAATCCTGTCTTGTATTGTTTTAGCAAGAGCTCATAAGGCCCAAGCCCTTATGACTCTTGTTTTAGTATACAACTGAAGCTATTTTTCAGTAAATGTTGCGTTTAAAAGTTTATTATTCCAAATTATAAAATATGTCAATTTCTGTAAGGTGTGGAAAATTAGTTTGCCACTAAAAAAAAGTGATGTCAACATACATTTAACTCAATTCATATTAACAATTGAGTGAAAATTGCAAAAGGTTATAAGCTTCATAGGGCGCGTTCGACATGTGCACACTAAACGCACCTAATGACGTCACTCAGTGCGAGCGGTGAAAAAAGTGTAGTGCATTTTGTGTGTGTCATGAAAAACAGGAAAGAGCACGAAAGTGGGATGTTCACCTCATCCGTGCTACCATGAATAATATGCCTACTGCTGAAAATAAAACCCATCATAATATATGCATTCATATAACATGCCGAAATGGATCATTACACAGGTAGATTTCAATGTCATTTTAAACGATATACAGAATTCAATTAATTTTATACCTGTTGGCTCTTTAACGGTAACTAAAACTCCGAGCATTTCTAGCTCTAGGGCAGCGCCATCTTGCAACGCACTAAACTAACCTAGGGGTCATTTGGTGCGCGCACGAAACGCCCGGTAGTGCGCGCACTGGCGATGACGAACACGACCGGGTTCCATGACGAACACGATAATGCGTTTAGAGGACGCACAAAGGCGTTTAGTGCGCGATGTCGAACGCGCCCATATTGGAATAATTTATACGAACAAATTTAAAAAAAGTTTCTAGACTACTTTACAAACCCCTAAAATTAAATTAATACAGAAGAATCACAAAATACGAATTTTTCAATCAGATATTCTCGTATATTTTAAATAATCATTTGAAAGTTCTTTTGTTTTCATTTTTACAAAGTGAACTAATCTCATCTTTATTTATATTATATTTACATATTATATAGGTATATTTGTCCAAAGTAGAAAAGAAGACGATTGATAAGAAGACTGGAATTTGTTATATTTTTGTCTAGTTTTTACAGAAAATATGAGAAGTTGTGCAGTAGCATAGCTATTAGAGCTTACCGTTGTTTCGGTTATGGAGATTAAAAGAGATAATTACAGTTCGTAGAGATTAGTATCTGCGCTGCTAATAGCTCTCTAGAACCGGACCTGCGTCGAGTTTTTGGACTTGAGATTGCGGCTTAGTAAGCATCGCTCATACGTCAAAATTGCGTACGATCAGAGCAATTACCATTGGAAGGCTTTGACATTACGCAATTTTGACATATGAGCGATGCTTACTGAACCGCGATCTCATGTCCAAAAACTCGCCCCTGGACTGCACGCTCCGCCATTTTGAAAGACTCGAGAAGTGTGAAGTTGCACCCAAGGTTGTTAAAAAGAATGTGGCCTCTATCGGCCGATTTCTCTCAAAAGCACTCGCATTGCCTTCTGGGATTGTGACGTCACCTGGAAGGTTGGCAGCAGGCGATCCTCCCCTTTTAACATAACAAAGCTGAGATGGCTGGAGTTTCATGTGCTTTTGCTAATAATAAACGCAGTTATTTATTATTTTTAGTCCAATATTATAATATAGAGTGGATTTATTATATTTCCATGCATTTATTCTTCTCATGGCAATAGATACAAGCAAAATTTCATTAAATGAGCAAACCCCCCACCCCTTCTTATAATGAAAAAGAGCACACTCGTAAGGAGCAGGAGATGTCCTCTTGATGCGAGTGTTAAAACGCAAAAATCAACAGATTGCACTACGAGAAAATCGAAAGTTAAGAGAAAATTCGAAACCTGAAAGAGAAGTTTAGAAAATAAAATATACAGAATACTCTTCGCTTTCATCTTCACCACCTTCACTCGTAGCAATTAATTAAAACTATTCAGTGGCTTCAGATTCATTTGAACTGTAAACCACGTTCGGAAAAACGACGAGGTTGGATACGCTTTCACTCTCAAATTTTAATTTGAGCAAAGCGAAAGTGTCCAGACTCACACAGAAAGTAATCGGGTATGTAGGCATTACTTTTTTTTCCTATCATATTTTTACAACCATATAAGTATTGGCAGATGTTTAATGGTGTAATAGCATTAATGCTAAATGATTGAATACTGCAACAGGTTAATCGTTGAAGAATTGCTTTGACGAGGTGGCCTCGCTGTTGCAGTATTTGCTTTTGTATTTTAGTGTCAAATGTATATAAACAGACCTTTCATTTGTAATCTCTGAATTTTAAACACATATTATTCCAATAAATTATTTATATAAAACCTTGGCATGTTTTTTTTCATTTATATTGGTGATAGATTGTAGAAATAGGCTGGAAAATAAGGATCCCCTCGTTATTCCCTATAGTTTTCTATGGCGTTCGTCTGCTCCAACCTTCCAGTTGACGTCACACGTCAGCAGCCAATGACCATCGATCACCCCGATAGAGGCCATCTTCTCTTTAACAACCTTGAGTAGCACCCCCCTGCTGGAACAAATCGACGCATCCAGCCACCGATGAGACAATAGGCGCATTCACGTGGTATCTGACTGCTTTTCTGAGCGTCTGAGTGACTGTTGCCGAACGCGCTTTTATCTCAGAAAGAAATGGCTTTACCGACTTTACAAATACTGAGAAGAAACGGCGGTTTTACTAATTTTAGTGTACATGAAATAAAAATCTGCATCAAATGAACAACACAGCATGATTAATATTCGATCGCGAGAAGAGTATACCATAAGGCCAGGGAGGAAAGGGTACACTGGGCATCGCCATGATTTGGCTCTCGTAGCTTTTTTGATAGCTTCGCATCGCATTGAGCGCCGCCATATTCTATCTGAGCACTCAGAAAAAGAAAAGCTTGCTGAGCGTCTGAGCTCAGAATCTGACAGATTCGTTGCGTGCCGAACACGTTTTCTTCTCAGGCGGAAGTACCAAAGTGCTCGCCGTACGCTGCTCTCTCAGATCTGAGTCAGATCTGAGCGTCGCCGAATGCGCCTAATGGGCCTTTTTCAAACGAGAAAGCGCGAGATTATGGCCGCGCTCATGCTTGATCGAAAACGAGGCTGACTGGTGAAGCGCAGCTTGCTACGAAGGAATGAATGCTTATTCAGTCCCTTTTTTTAAATGCACTATCACAGATATCATTGAAGGATGTATAAGAAATTGTTAGATCCAAGGCTTAAGGAATCTGGTAACTGTTGATCATATCAAACCGTTCATTGTTTTCAGGACATACAGTATATAAAAATTTTCAGTTCCTTCTTCAATGATGATCATTACTTCAAATTCATTTGACAAATGAGGTTTATTTTGTCGTCGTTGTTGTTGTGTTGTTGTTGAATAACCCGCAATGGGCTACGTTCTTTTCAACTCATTATTATTCCTTTCCTGAGTCCAAAATGCGCAGTTTTAATTCTTCATTTTTTCCCGAAAGCCTTTTGATTGTACCAACCTGGTTTCATGTGGTGTACGTTTTTATATGTCTGCTTGTGAAATTTGTAATTCTTCTATGTCCTTTTGTGTTTCATTTATCCAAGTATTGGCTATTTTCAATTTTGACATATATTTGAAAATTTTTCCTGTGAGCCTATTGGGGTTTATTCTTTCAAGATTTTCATAAAAAACTATTCTCCTTTTCCTAACGGTACAGTATCAGTAATTTTTTCAGTATGTGTGTATATTTCATTGTTGCGACGTACTTTAAATATTGACCCCAACATTTTTCTTAATATTTTTCTTTCAGCTACTTTCAGTTCTTGAGTTAACATTTTTTTGATCAGGCTCAGACACTTAACTGCATAAAGTGCTTCTGGGCGTATTACTGTTGTTTAGTGCCAAAGTTTAGCGTTGAATGATATTGACTTCTTATAGATGTCTTTGGTGAGGAAATAGGCCGATTTCATCTTACTGACTCTTGCTTTGAAAGCATTTTCTCTGATCCGTTTTGTTAAATTCTCCTAAATACCTGAACTTTTATTTATTCTGTTAAATTGTCATATTGGGTTATATTGTCATGGAAGACCGCTTGGGTTGGTTAGGCTTCTTGACTACCTCAGTGTATTTCATTTGGAGTTTATTCTGGTTAGATGAGCTTTGTGAAAGCGCTGCTTTCGTCCCATCCTAACAAATGTACACTTCACTGTTCGATTGTCGATTGTCGATTCAAGTCAGTTCACTCGATTCCCCCTAGTGTACTCCTTGGTCCCTGCTGAATGATGATAGCCTTGCTGCCGAAAAGCGCTTCCAGGTTCAGGTTGTATTTTTCCTTAATTTTTGTTGTGGTGAAAGAGTTTTTTATTTCTTTTATTTAAAAGAGATAGTTTAAGAATCTCCTTCCAAAAACCAAGTTTATGACGAACGTCAAGACTACCCAATATCACAATTTGACAGAATAAATAAAAGTTGAGGTATTTAGGAGAATTTAACAAAACGGATCAGAGAAAATGCTTTCAAAGCAAGAGTCTGATGGAGTATGATGGAGTAGTAAGATGGAGTATGGTCAGAGCTTTAGAGAAGAGGAAGAATGATACACTTCCTCCACTACGTACTCCACAAGGTGACTATGTGCAAACTGATCAGGACAAGGCCCAAGTCATTGCAGATTCACTGGAAATGCAGTTTGTTACTCCTACCAACGATAAGCCCGAGAGCCAAATCATGTCTCAGCGTGTGGAAGAAGGTATTGACAACTTTGATGAAATCCCGCAGCATTTAACGAAGTACAACATCGAGGCTGGAGACATCGCCAACATCATAAGTAAACAGAAAAAGAAGAAGGCTCCAGGAAAAGACAAGGTGAGTAATAACGCCCTTATGAATCTCCCAAAGAACTTTCTTGACTTTCTCACCAATATCATTAGCGACTGCTGGAAATTTTCTTACTTCCCTGTGGCTTGGAAAAAATCTATTGTGTTGAGCATCCCCAAGCAGGGGCAAAATCCTGCAATTCCCGCGAGCTACCGACCTATTAGCTTGCTACCCTCGATGTCCAAGGTGTTGGAGAGAACGATCCTCGTCAGATTCCAAGATCACTGTCTAGCAAATGACCTTATTCGGGAAGAGCAGTTTGGCTTTCGTGCTGCCCACTCTTGTCCGATGCAGATATGGAGGCTCGTTGACGACCTGAGCACCCCCGCGAACCTATCCAGGTACTGTGGGGTGGTATTTCTCGATGTCAGTAAAGCTTTTGGCCAAGTGTGGCATGAGGGCCTTGTCTACAAAATGATCAGAGACGGGTTCCCTGCCGATTTGATTTTAATGGTGAAATCCATTCTTGACGGCAGATCCTATCAAGCCAAAGTTGGAGAAAATCTTTCCACACCCCGTGTTGTAAAGGCCGGTGTCCCTCAGGGTTCTGTCCTCGGGTCTGTACTATTTAATTACTTAGTACATGATTTCCAGAAACCCGATAATTGTAATCTGTATTTTTATGCGGATGACACTGCCATTCTGACATGGGCACACCAACCGGCTCACGTTATCACTCGGCTGCAGTGCACCTTGAAGCAGTTCGAAGACCGGTTTAACTGCTGGAAGTTGAACCTTAACGTCGGAAAGTGCAAGGCTTTGTACCTCAATAGGAAGCTCAAGCATCCCCAAGATTCTCTTGTTCTGTTCAACAAGAAACTGGACTGGGTGGACAACTACAAGTATCTAGGAGTTATCATTGACTCAAGACTCTTATGGAACCAGCATATGTCCTATGCTCTGAACAAATCGAAGAGGGCTAAGTACAGTATCATAGCTCTCATGGGTCGCAACAGCGCCCTCAGCATTGACAACAAGCTACTTCTGTACAAATCGATTATCCGGACTATATTTCTCTATGGCATGCCTGCGTGGGCGACTATCTGTATAACCAGATGGAGTGAACTACAGTCATTCCAGAATGTTACCCTGAGGACCATTGCCCAGCTGGACAGAAGGACGGTGAAAAACCAATCCATCCACATGGATTTAAACATGGCCCATATCGGAAAGTTTATACAGGATCTCCTTTTGATTATGATACAGAAGATGAAGACTCACGACAATAAGCTTGTGAAAGGGATACTGAAGAACTCAATGAATATGAACTGGCATACGAAGTATCGTAAACCGAGGCAAAACCGTAATTTTGAAGATATTAGCAACGTCTCTTTCCCAGACTACTGGAAGATGTGATAATCTTCTTTCTCCTTGCATTTTTTATTTCATTTGTTTTATGTTTCTGACAATCGTCAATCTTATTTTCTTTTTTGTATAATATGGAAGACCGCTTGGGTTGGTTAGGCTTCTTGACTACCTCAGTGTATTTCATTTGGAGTTTATTCTGGTTAGATGAGCTTGTGAAAGCGCTGCTTTCGTCCCATCCTAACAAATGTAAACTTCACTGTTCTATTGTCGATTGTCGCTTTCAAGTCACATATACACAGTGAATGCCTTATCATCTGACCACCTCCCTGTTGGTTTAAATTTCGAGGAGATAAATATCGATCTGAGGGTAATCTTCGTTACAAGCAGGACTGAAATTTTTTAGGGAACTTCTAAAAGATAGTAGCATTCCATATTAGGATCCAGACATCAGCAATGACATCGACGAAAATGTCAAAAATGTCACTCGCACCATTCTCATGGCATCCGATGCTAGTGCTTCTCCAGTTGATTACAAGCGGCCAGACCATCTTGAGCTTCCTCCCTGCATCACGCAGATCTATTCTGGAAAAAAATACTTACAGAAGACTGTGGCAACGTACCAGGCTCCCGCATTTCAAGACGAAATACAACAAGCTATCGCGGAAGGTCAGCGAGCAGATCCAGGACTTACGGAATCAAAGGTGGAATGACAAGATCAAGAGTCTGTCCGTCCAAGACAATTCTCTTTGGAATACTGTCAGGGCCCTTAAAAGCAGCAGGGCCATTGAACTACCTCCTCTACTTACAGAAAGCGGCGATTTTGTTAGCAGTGACCAGGACAAGGCTCAATGCATCGCTGACTCATTGAAAAGTCAATTCAATACGCCCAAGGAGGACTGTCTGGTTAATATTACTGGTGAAGTCAAAGAAGTATGTGACAAGTTTGGATTCTCTCAACGCGCTCTTACTCATCCTAATATCATTGGCACCTCTGAGATTTTGAACACCATTAAGCACCTGAAGAACAAAAAAGCAGCCGGCATCGACACCATCACCAACAGTGCTCTGAAGAATTTGCCTCTTAATGTTGTTTGCATTATCACCAGGACCATGAATGACTGCTGGCTAAACGGTCACTTCCCTAGCGCCTGGAAGGACTCAGTCATCCTCACTATTCCCAAGCCAGGACTTGATCCTGCTCTTCCCATCAGCTACAGGCCCATTAGCTTACTGCCAGTGCTCTCCAAGGTCCTTGAGCGAACTATTCTCAAGAGGTTCAACGACTTCTGCGAGGCAAACAACCTTATTCGTGAAGTGCTCTTTGATCAAGTCTGGCATGATGGATGATTACTATAAAATGATTACTTGTGGCTTCCCTGATGACCTGATTGCCTTGGTTCACTCCTTTCTGACAAACAGGACCTTCCGTGTTAAGGTTGGTGACTCCTTTTTTGACCCTTCTGATGTTAATGCTGGTGTTCCCCAAGGCTCTGTCTTGGGGCCTGCCTTGTTCAATTTCTTTATCCACGACTTTCCTAAGTTTACAAAGTGCAATCTTTACTTGTTTGCTGACGACGGGTCCATCATGACCTGGGCACGTAATCCAGTCCACGTCATCAGCCGTGTGCAAAAAAACTTTACACCAGTGTGAGAGCTGGTTCTCTATACTTCGTCCAACAAAAGAAAAACAGGGTGTGTTTCCGGTCTGATATCGACTACTCACTCATC
>JAHWFO010108396.1:0-11556 GCA_023313115.1 Rhysida immarginata
GGTGTCGTCGTGCTGGGTCTTCCTGAGCCTGGTCTTCGGTGTGCCCTGTTCTCTTCGCTCCACTGCCTCCATGCACGCATAATTGTCGTTGCATTACGTCCTACACGAGCAGCAATGTCACGATACGACCATCCCGCTTCACGCAGACCAATTATGCGTCCTCTTTCAAAGTCTGTCAGCTGTTGATATGGTACCCTTCGTCGTCGTCGAGGCAAGGTGTTCTTTCAAGCAATTACTCTGAAAATCTAATCATTTATACTCTGACCCATTGTATGCAAATATTGTAAATTGCATATGGATTAGACCATTCCATCAGGGTGTTGCGATTTTCATAAACAGTAGTGTATTTAAATGTGACGCGCGAGTTCATTTCACGTGGAGTATTGTTAGTGCGGGTATTATAATAGTTGGTATTCAAAGAGGGAGCTAAAAACATTGAGTTAAGCCACCGAAAATTGAGAGGTATTGGAAGGTCTACATAACAGCACTTTCCGACCTCAAATTCAGCTATTCTGAAATTATCAAATCATGCAAGAAGGTAAAAAAAAAAAGGGATACCAAGTACTAAATAAAACTGGCAAAACAAGAAGCATCACCATTTCTGAGGGTAAAAAGCAGACCAATCCGAGACCATTCACTAACCGTACTTCTGACGTCATTCGGAAAGTTCGGGCTCTCGTAACCGGATGTAACTACCAACACAACAGGCCACTGCACAGAAGGTAGGGACATCTGTGTACACGTTAAGCACAAATATCAAACGTGATTTATAACTGGAGAAGCGACACAAGAGCAGCCTTCCTAAGTTATTGCCACGCCATGTACAAGAGCGACGGATCAATTGCCGTAAACTGTATGAACGATACCTGGAGGATGTAAAGTGGAAATACGTGGTCACATTAGATGAGGCGTATGTCTATTTAAGCGACTGCAACAAAGAGATGAGCCATTTTTTACCGCCCAAGAAGTTCTGAGGACTTCAGAAAATGGTACGTTTCAAAAGGTATCACGATCTTGGCGAGATGCGAGTTATTTTTACCCGGAGTTGAGTCAAAGGCCAATGTGCTATCAGAATAACGTTCTAACCCCGATATTTACCAGTGACATCTCCAGTTTGTACGGTATAGACGTAAAGCAGGTAAAGCTGCTCTAAGGCAAGGCGTCGAGTCACACCCCCGCGTCAACTCCCCTGTTTCTGGAACGCATGCAAGAAGATAACTGGAATCCGCTCCATTCCATTTCAGCGAAATACCTTTCAAGTCGCCGGACGCATCGCCTCTGGATTTTTGTAGCTTTGGGGTACTTAAACGGGTCCTCGGAAAGAGACAACCTCGAACAGTGGAGGATCTTTGGAAAGCGTTTCAACAAGAGTGATTACGAATTGTTCTTGGTGTTCTGGGTTCCAGCCTACTGCAATGGAAATGCGATGCATGGCTACCAGAATAAACACACTCTATGGTGACAAAAGGAGTTTTCCACCTTTTCTACCCCTTTGTAACTTGTTACCATAGATCCTGACAACCCTCCGTATTAAAGTGAATGAAAATGTTTTTAATAACATATCATTAGGAGTTTTATAATACTAGTACTATAATTTATAAGTATTTTCTTTATATTTTAAAGTTTTAATATACCCGTTTCTACATGAACATGTTATATCTCTAATACAATTGAAAATTACGATGGACGCAAGTTAATTTTCGGGCATAGACAAGAGTTTTTAACAGACTGTAATGTCGGGACAGCATAATTGTTCTGTGTAAGTGGCGCATTTTTAGGTTTTGGTGATAACGATTAATAGATCCAAATTAAACTATGTAAAGCAAACATATTTTACAACACTAGCTCCACAAAATTCATTATCAAAACGATGGAACCTGGAAGGAACAGTTCTCTAAGCCTTTCGGAAGATAAAATGCGATATTGCAAATTCTGTTCCAGTGATATACGGTCCAGAACCGGAGTTCATCACACAAAGTCAATCATTTGTTGAAATTGGTCATTATTTTAGAGGAAATAAGTAAAATATTTAGACTAAAAATAATAATGAAACACTTTACGAACATTGAAAGGCCAGATGAACTACACAATTTAATTGAACTGGAAATTAAAATGAAATGGCGAAGGTCTGAAAAAAAACTTGACAAACTCATGAATTGTTTCTATGGCTGAGTGTTGCATCCCAGATTAGGATGCGAAGTATGTTGCGTTTGCGAATGGAAACGCCTTACACTGGAAAGAAAAGCGTTCACAGCCGATGGCCCGTATAATACAACACCTTTCGGTAAAACAATAAGGTTCGCTTCCAATGGCTATTAACGTCCCCATATTAATGAAAGAACATTGGTCAGTCCGACTAATTTTAATTCCTATTGAAACTTATAGAATGTAGAATCAAAAGCACGAAAAGACAGAATCCCTGTAATTAGCTTTAACTTGCAGGAAGTTGGGGGATCAATCATGGCGTGAGGGATGATTTTTTGATAAACTTTAAAACCGCTGATCTCTACAAAACCAACACTGAACGCCAAAGCATTTCTGAATTTTATTACTGTCTGGCGTCTTTTCTACTTACTCCAGGACATTGATATATTTCAGCAGGATAATGCTCTATGCCACAAAGCTCGATTAGTCTCCGATGATTCAATAGACATCTGTTTTGTTCTTCTTCCATGGCCATTATAATCTCCAGACCTGAGTCAATTGACCATTGGCTCTTGAAATCACAACCCTTCCATTTTGGGATTGCTTCCTGCCATCAACAAAAAAATGGGGTAAATAACTGAAGACCGTTTTCAAAAAGATGTGTTGTCCAAGCCCCGACGAATTTGTGCCTTAATACCAAAAGAGTGGGACCTAAACGATACTCAGTTGTATATCTAATGAATAAATACAGTCGAATCTCAGTTAACAGGCGCTGAGATAAAAATTCGTTAAGTTGAAATTTCGTTAAAGCGAAGCTTCCATAAAAGTTTCCAAATAAGGAAGAAGTTATCTTTAAATCATCTTCATAACTGCACAAAAAGAAGGCATTTTGTTAATACATTTCAAAGCAATTCCTGTTCAAATATTATTCTGAAATATTAGACAGTTACCCAGACAACTGCAATAACCACAGAAACTGAAGTTAATTTTATATTGAAATAGAAGGATGCAGCCAAGACCGAAAAAAATTTCGTTAATCTGGAATTTCATTAAACTGAAGTTTGACTGCAGTTTGGTCAATATTATCAAGAAAAATATTTATATTTCATATATTTCGTATCTCTTCTTAGCTCAATTAGATATATGATACCTATGTTGTCGCTATGTATGAAACATATAATGATTTTAAAGGTTTCGTTAACTGTTAATTAATGTTACCTATGCTTATTATTTTCTGTAAAACATAAGCCAAATATAAGCCAAACTCCCAATGAAAAGCAAAGACATCAAACTTTAAGATACATACAGGGTGATTCTGAAAAAGTGTGTATAACTCTAAGCAATGACAGAGGTGAACAGAATGAACATTTTCTTTTAATACAATGTGGGGTCGCAAGTATAAGAGTCGTACAAATGAAAACGAATATTATTTATTTTATCCAAAATGTATACAAGGAATTTAAAAATACTCTCCAAATGCGTTAAGGCATTTATCCCACTGTGTAACAAGGCGTGTAATGCCTTTAAGGAAGAAGTCTTTCAGTTGCGTGTGAAACCATTCCAAAACCTCTTCCTTCACTTCATCGTCCGACTGAAACCTGCGGCCTTTTAGATGTTTCTCGAGATCCCCAAACACGTGAAAGTCACAAGGGGATAAGTCAGGGCTGTAAGGTGGATGCTGCATTGCATCCCAGCTAAACTTTTTGATGAGGTCTACCGTTGCTTTCGAGGTGTGAGGACGCGCATTGTCGTGGAGAAGAAACACTTCTTCTGTAAGAAGTCCAGGACGCTTGAATTTGATGGCCACGCGCAGTGCCCTCAATGTTTCCTCATATCGTGCTGCGTTAACTGTGGTGCCTTTTTCAAGAAAGTCCAGAAAAATTGGGCCTTTGCGATCAAAAAACATGGTCAACATTACCTTCCCCGTGCTGTTTGCGATTGCTTTTGATTTTTTCGGGGGTGCTGACAGATAATGCTTCCACTGACGACTTTGACATTTGCTTTCGAGTTGGAAATGAAATAACCAAGTTTCATCCCCTCTAACGATTCTGTCGAGAAAACTCTCTCCTTCCTGTTCATAGCGAGTCAAATGGTGCAGGGACATGGCCACTCGAACTTCAAGTTGTTCTGATGTCAAAAGATGCGGGACCCATTGTGCACAGATTTTTCTATAGTGCAGATGGTTCCTGATAATGGAGTGAACAGTTACACAACTAAGGCCAGTTTTAGCAACCACGACATCCATTGTCACTCTTTTGTTTCCCTTTAAGACAGGTCAATTTTGGCTTTGGAATCATCTGTGATGGCACGATTTTCTTGTCCAGGTCGTTGATCATCTTGCAATGATGACCGTCCCTTCGAAACCTCTTGCTCCATGCCCAAACACGAGTGAAGGTTAGGCCGTCATTTCCGTAGGCTTCTGTATACGATGATGAATTTCAGAAACTGAAACTCCTTCACATGTCAATAAACGAATGATTGCTCTCTGTTCCTGTTTCGTTGACTCTATTTTGTTGTTTGGACGAAGCGATCACTTGCAGAAATTCGAAGCTCAAACTAACGTTCTTTCTCACGTGCTGCAACACTTGCAACCTATTGTTCAGTTTGCACTTGGGGTTTCGCAATTGTTGGAAACAAAAACTTACGATCCTACACGTCGTCTTTTTTTCCCACACAAATTTTCGTTTTCATTTGTACGTCCCTTATACATTGGTCAGGAGCTATCACGTTTTATGTTTATTGCTTGAATTATCACGTTCCTGCGAACGATTCCACTGTTGCAAAGTGGCAATTGGTATTTATTGCTTAAATTACCACGTTCCAGCGAATGATTCCACTCTTTATTGCACGTACATTGCTACAGTTACTGCACTGATATCGCTGCTGATCACCTGCGGAAAATGGGAACATTACAGTTGGGCAGAACTTGCACACATGCATATGACTTACGGAGAAGCACGTTTTAGAGATAATGTTGCGCAAAGACTCTATCAAGAGCGCTTTCCAACTCGCAGGATTCCAGGAAGAGGTATGTTCGCCCGCCTTCATCAGCGTATCCGAAGCACAGGGACTGTGGACGTTCGTAGGCCTATATCAGGCCGACCTCCATGTTCGTACAGACGACTTGGAGGAAGATGTGTTTCAGCGTTTTGAAGCCAAGCCATCGACGAGCACTCGAGCAGTTGCCGCTGCTACTGGAACTAGTCAAATGACTGTGTGGAAGATTGTCCGTGTAAGGCTGTTGCCCCTTTCCGGTGTAAAAAGGTGCAAGCTTTGTGTCCTACAGATTTTCCCTTTCGCGTTGCCTTTGCCACATGGTTCCTGCAGCAGGATGCTCGTGATCATGACTGGTCCAAACACGTACTGTTCACTGATGTAGCTACGTTCACCCGTGAGGGTGTGTACAAGACCGACAACAATCATGTCTGGCAGACAATAATCCTCATGGAAAACAAATTCGCGGGATTCAGCATCGCTTCAATGTGAACGTGAGGGCTAATGTCATTGAAAATCATCTACTGGGCCCGTATATCATGCCTAACTACTTGACAGGTGAGAATTACAACCGGTTTCTGCAGGAAACTCTCCCCGAGTTCTTCGATAACATCCCTCTGGATATTCGACAAAACATGTGGTACATGCATGATGGAGCTCCGGCACACTTCGCTCGGATAGTGTGCGACACTCTAAATACCGCCTTCCCAGGAAGTTGGATTGAGTGAGGTGGGCCTGTAGTCTGGCCAGCTCGCTCACTTGATCTCAACCCACTTGATTTCTTTGTATGGGTCCATCTTCAGAGCATAGTGGACACAGCGGATGATCTTGTAGCACGAATTGCTGTTGCTGCTGGTGCCATTCAAGATACTCTAGAAATGTTTCACTAGGTGCGAGAATCCTTACGTCTGCGGTGTCAGCTATGTCGCACTACTGCTGACCGCCATTTCGAACATTTGCTTTGAACTGGCGTCGTTATTGTACGTAATGTTTACAGCCTTTGTTGTCTCTTTTGGTTGGCGTCTAAACCAGAGGACACACTTGATATACACGAAACCGTATTATTGTCATTAACATAAAGTGTCTTGCACATAAAACGTGATAGCTCCTGAACAATATACTTGCGACCCCACATTGTATTAAAAGAAAATGTTCATTCTGGTCACCTTTGTCATTGCTTACAGTTAAATACGCTTTTTCGGAATCACCCTGTATAAACGTAAATAAAAGAGTATACATACAGCATGAGGGTGATATCCCTGACCAATTGCCACTATCGCAAGGGCGAAGTATGTCCCCTTTAACTATATGAAAGCCTTTCTTCGCTTTATATTCAGCATATTTATTTTTGCCTTTAATTGTCAATTCTACCTCGCAATTTGGTTGCCAGTCAGGCTCACCACAATCGTATTCTGAAAGAGAATGTCATTCAAAGTTAATAATGAATTAATTTTATTTATTAAAAATTTCCTTAAAGATTTTTCTCACTTGCCGGAATTGTCATAGGCTTTCACTTCACATAAGCGTAGTTTTCCTCTGTTACTAAGATCTTGGAATCGAATAACACTCCCATTCAGTTGTTGGTTTCCACAGGTAATTTCTTCTTCATAGACCATTCTGCCTAATATTTAGAACATAATAGTATGCGCAATAAGAAATCATCATTATTATTTTAACCATTGTATCGAATTATCTAAAAAAAAAGTTTTTAATTAACGGATACTTACCAAAATTGCTATAAATTTTGCATCTAGAAGAGCGATTGGAAAAGTTGGATTCCATAATATCAATTGATATATTGACGGCTGCATTAAAATATGCTGTAAAAATTTTTTAAAAAAGTAAGAAAGAAATTCCAAAAGAAATAAATTATTCTTAAAAAAATGTTTATCAAAATTCCAATTTCATTATAAATTAATTTCCTTACTTTAAAAAATTTACACAAAATTAAGAATCAAACGTATGTTTTAAACTTAATTATCATTCATATATCTCAACTGTATCCTATATTAATACAGTGTCCCAAATTGATGTATACACTCCTTGAAACGTTATAACTCAGTGACGAAATGAGATAGAAATATAAGGTTTGTTGTATTTTATTCCTTAAACTTCCTTAAGCCCGTACATCTTCCTGCACAGTGCACTTCCTGTCAAGGGAACCCCACATAACCGCTTTAACAATGGAGCTTTGTATGGCAATGTATGCTGAAATTTTTTCGTTTTCGCGGTTTATTTTGAAAGAAACACAATTTCGCACTCTCTTATTTTGCAAGCATCTATAGTAGCTTCAGATGAGTAACATATTTCAATTTGGTGGAACTCTGTGACATACATATTCGAGGGATTCCCTTGTAAGTGGAAGCTTAGGATATGTAAATAAACAACGGACACAGAGATAGATTAATAAAATTATTCTAAGAAGCTCATTTTCATCTTTTTTCTCCTTAAACAACGCTCCTGCTTCGCGCGCTCTTTCCATTATTTAGCTTCTCTTTTGGCTCTTTATTCTCAATAGAGGCCACTATTTGAATTACTCGTTTTCCTCCTATGCTTTCAATTTCGCTCTTCTCGTTTTCTCCAGGGAATTAGGGAGAACGGGAAGCGAAGTTCAGCACTTGATTTGAAATGCGGAAATAACTAGCAATCCTTGAGAGAATGATGACGTAATTTCTCACTGGGCTAACTGTCTTTTTCTCGGTGAGGACGGTGCGACTAACCGGTTAGACATAGCAGCACTAACTGGCGTTTCTGACCGCGTTAAAATGACGTCACAGTTTTCTCACCGGGATTTCTGACCAACCAAACGCTAACTCTTCTCACCGGTGAGAGTTTTGGTATATGTGCATTTTAGTATACCAAAGCTCACACTAATTCAGGATTCGTTGATACTTACGGAAAATAAACATAAAACTTAACGAAATGTTCACGACACAGCAACAGATACTTTCAATGTAATTTCTTATGCAAATTCCGAGTTATCCGTCGTTAAAAGTCTAGTTATCCTGACCGCCACATTGTAAACTGACATCTTAAGCCCAAGTAGAACTCACGCAAAAATCCGAGAGAGGGCGCTACTTTCACGGGAGCAGGAAAGATCACACGATGACGCACGAAAACGAGGGTTGATTGGAAAACGAGAAACGAAATTTCAAGTTGGCAGACAGGCAGCATTAAAAGAATATGAAGAACTCCAAATTTTTTTTTTTAAATTTCGACACCAGTAATTTTTTTTTTTTTTTGTTTTGTTTCCATAATTATCATTAGCTATTTTTAATTAATTTATTTTCGAGAAATGAAATTTTATTATTATTATTATTATTATTCGATGGAATTCATATATTGCTCGGATTAATCCTATTAACAAATTAATTAAAAATTACCTCGAGAATTTCAAGGACGAGAGCCTATCGGACTCTAGCGATCTTCATATTTATTTATTCTCTTAATTTGTTTTAGTTATTTTAACTATTATTATTTTTATTTTTCCGTTCTTTATTAGCTTATTTTATGTTTCATTAACCCCGCTTTGGGCTTCGGCCTGTTGGGGGGCAACAATCGGATTCATCCTCCGGTTCTCTGGTGGATTGTATCCCTGTAGTTGCTACATTATTACATTATTATTACTACAGGAATGTGAGGGGATAACAGGTTCATTTCAATTAATAGATGGATCGAAGACAGATGGGTGTTCATTTGCCTGTATATATAGACCTCCTAATAAGAATATAGATGTTTTTTAAATTCACTAAAATCATATATTGAAGCAAAAAAGAAACTAGAAAATTTGGTAATTCTAGGAGATATCAACATAGACTTATTAAACCAAAAAAATAAATACGTTGATAAATACTTGTTGATTGCTGCCCAAAATGGAATCCTTCAAAAAGTGAACTCTTCAACAAGAACTGAGATATATAATGGAAAAGTTACTAACTCTATTATTGACCATGTTCTAGTAAGAATACTGAAGTGGCAATGTGATGTCAAAGTACTAGATACAAAATTTGCAGATCATAATCTAATTGAATGTTCTTTAAAATTAGTAAATGACAATGGATATAAGACGAATATAATTAATGAGACATCTGTCATTAATAACAGGATGGTTAATTGTCTAATTAAGAAGTATAACTGGAGCAATATTATGGAACTAACAAATTGTGATGAAATATACAACCTATTGGTAAATGGTTTTAAAGAAATATATGAAAAAGCTACAATTAAAAAACCACAAAAAAGTAAAAGCAAAAAACCATGGATAACGGAAGAAGCGTTAGATTTAATTAAAGCGAAAGATAAACTATGGAAACAATGCAAACTTTCTAACTTTCCCAAGGAGTTACTACAAGAATACAAAGAACTAAATAACACTGTCAATTCAAAACTTCGTAGCTTAAAACGTACCTATTTCATGAAATGCTTCCATAAAAACACCAAAAATGCTAAAGAACTCTGGCATTTGATCAACGATTTAAGAGGTAACAGAAAAATAGAAAATATAAAAACGAACCATTTTATAGAAAAAAATGTTGAAGCTTTCAGTAAAAATTTCAAAACACAAGTGGATAAAATTAGACAAACAATACTGAAGACTGACCAACATGTTTTAAGAGACGAAAGTGTATGCAATACGATAATACTAGATGACATAGAGGAAACGGATATAGTAAGAATAGTAAATAAATTACCTATTAATAAAGGCCCAGGGATCGATAGGATTCGACCGAGAGATATTAAGACTAATTTAAAAACTCTACTAAAACCTTTAAAACATCTATATAGTGCAATATTAAAAAATAAAAATATTCCCAATGCAATGAAAAGAATCAAAATAAGACCTATACATAAAAAAGGTAATAAGGAGGACCTAAATAATTACAGACCTATTGCAATATCATCATATTTGATGAAAATATTAGAATACTGGATAAAGGAAAAACTAGAAATTTTTTTTTAGTAAATATAATATATTCCATAAGGAACTCTATGGTTTCAGAAGAGGGATCTCTACCCAAACCCTCCTTTTAGATCTGAATGACAAACTAAGCTATGCATTTCACAAAGGATTATTTGCTACTTTGGTCTTTCTAGATCTGAATAAAGCATATGATATGGTAGATCATACAGTATTAACATATAAGCTACATAATTACGGTATTAGAGGAAGCTTTTTAGATATTATTAAAAATTTTCTGAGTAATAGAGAATACATAGTATATTTTAAGGATAAAATATCATCTAGGACTCAAATGGAATGCGGTATCCCCCAAGGCTCAGTTTTAAGTCCTTTCATGTTTAATGTTTTTATGAATGATTTACCCAATTGTGCTGATGATTCCCTAGTTTATTTATATGCAGATGATATAGCCATATTAACTATGCACAGAAGCGAACAACTGGCACTTAAGATAACACAACAAAATTTAATGAATGTGGTTGAGTGGATACGGGGTAATATGTTAAGTTTAAATATTCAGAAAACCCATTTAATGAGATTTAAAATTCCCCACAAGAATTATATAAATTTCTTTGAAGAAAAAATTTATATTCATGAAATACACTGTAATAGATTTTCAGCATGCACGTGTCCAAAAATAAATGATGTCAATAATTTCAAATATCTTGGAATGTATTTTGATGCCCAGCTAAATTGGCATACACATATTTCCTCTCTGAAATTACTATTACATAAAGTTATATGTCTAATGTACCATATCAGTCCTTATTGCCCTATTTACATTAGAAAAATGATGTATAATTCGTTATTTGAATCACGTATTCGTTATGGCTTATTATTGTATAAATTTGGAATAGAGTTTAAAGATATTATTAAGATACAAAATAAAATCATTAAACAAATAACATATGGCACTAAATTACAAGAACATCCAATAGATCTTCAATATAAGGAATTAAAAATTTTAAAAATCGAAACTTTATTTGAATATATGGTTTTCACACAAAATTATTTTTCGAAAAATTACTTAAAACGTAAAAAACAAGAATATTCTTTAAGGAAGAATATAAATTTTGACATACACCAAATTTTTAATAATTATGGAAAGCGAGAAAGGCAATTCTATGTTCCATACTTGTTTAATAATGTACCAGAATGGATGCTAAATTTAACATCCTTTAATTTAATTAAGTCTAGTTTTTTATATTGGAAAAACACAAAATGTAAACTGAAAATTAGATAAAAGAAGTCTTACGAAAAATGTTTTCCGTTATATAATAAATGGAATAATATATATTTATTTAAAAATTGTATATACTGAGGTAGACCCGTTTTTTACATCCATACAAGCCCAGAAAGGGCTTCGGATTTGGGTTTCGAAATTGGCCTCTAGAAATATTATAAGAAAGATTTGATTACCATATCGTTGTAAAAATCTTGGTAAAAAAGTAAATTTA
>JAHWFO010108432.1:0-10388 GCA_023313115.1 Rhysida immarginata
CCTCATGATGATGGGGTTAAAGCTGTGTGCAACAGTCTCAAGGCTAACAAACCTTTTCAAGTTCCTTCTACTGACACTATCTGCCTTCTTCTTCGTACCATCCTCACCTCCAATTTCTTCACTTTTAACAGTGAGTATTACATCCAGACCAGTGGCACTGCTATGGGCTCCAAAATGGCTCCCAACTATGCTAACATTTTTATGGGGGAAGTGGAAACCGAACTACTTTCCACGTCTCCCTTAAAGCCGTTGGTCTGGCTGCGATATATTGATGATATTTTCCTGATCTGGCCACACAACGAAGACTCACTCTTATCTTTTATCACCCATTCCAACTCCATCCACCCCTCCATCAAGTTTTCTCATAACTACTCTATCAGGACAGTTTCTTTTTTAGATGTCTCTATCTCTATCACTAACAATAAGTTGTCTACTAATCTCTATAAGAAGCCCACTGATCAACACCAGTACTTACACTATGATAGCTGCCATCCGCGCCATTGCAAGGATAACATCCCATTAGGTCAGTTAACTCGCATCCATAGAATATGCACTATGGATGTGGGACTTTTTTACAGGGTGACTAGCGACTGGGAATGGTCAGGGAATTTTTATTTTTTAAACCGAGTACAGTCAGGGAATCATAGAATCGATACTTTTGAACAATATCAATAATAGTCTTTCATGACAGCCCCCTTTTTTTGTCTACTAATAATCAGGAATAATTTTACGTAATCTTTTTGCTAGGCACCCTATCATTCCTAAACGTTTTTTCACTTTCATATGTGTCATCCTATTACGTTTTTCCCGCCGCCCCCTTATTATTTCCTATTTGTCCTCCGTCTTGTCCTATCCCAACAGTTCGTCTAATTAATCTCATTTGTTCTCTTGTTTGTCAGCCAATAACGCCTTACTATTCCCCATGCAAACTATATATAAACCCCTCCGTTAGTACTAATTTCATAACTTCAGGATAATTCTCTAATATTCTATTTGCTTTTAGAGAATTATCCTTTTTTTGCTTTGATAAAGGATAGGCTCTATCCGAAACGTCAGCTCTTTATTTGATTTTTTAGTTTTATTTTGATTATACTTATATATTTATCATTTTGTTATTTGTTAATTATTATTTTATTTTTCAGTTGTATTTATTAACTATTTAAGATATGGCATGTAATATATCAAACGACTCGTAACAACGTGCCATGAGTGACTATCACGAGAAAATAATGATAATGGTTAACAGTTTAGTAGCACGTGCCCTAATGGTGCCCTATGGCCTGATATGGTACCATTGGAAATTTCAATTCTAAACCATGGCATGTAATATATCAAACGACTCGTAACAACATGTAATGAATGAATATCATGAGAAAATAATAATTGTTATTGGTTGAGTAGCACCTGCCCTAATGGTGCCCTATGAAACCATATGGTACCATTGGAACTTTCAATGCTAAAATATGGCATGTAATATATCAAACGATCGTAACAAGGTGCCATGAGTGAATATCACGAGAAATAATGATAATGGATATTGGTTTACTAGCACGTGCCCTAATGGTACAATACAGAATTTATAGAACTTTCAATGCTAAGATATGGCGTGTAATATATCAACCAACTCCTTACGCGTTATTAGATCTTTTGTTATCCATAGCTTATTTGAATCAAGAGCATAGTGCTCTTAGGCTTAATGGTATCCTAAACTCATTACTAATTAATTTAATAGTAGTTAATCGCTTGCTTTAGTAGTAGATGATAACGTAGAAAGACTTTAGTAATTTAATATGAAAATCTAATAGATGCTTACACATAACGCTTCAGCAATTGAGGCTCACTTCGTTTAACATTATGTGAGAATTCTTACAAATTAAAGAACTTTTATTTTTTTAAATGTATGAGGAATAACTTCACTCTCCATTTACCTTTCATTCTTCAAGTTTATTCTTTTAAATTCTTTCTATACATTAGCCTATTTAAATAGTAACTTACAATGTAGTTTTCATATTTATTTATTTACTCTCAAGTGTTTTAAAATGTTGGTTAATTCTATATATCCATGTACGATGCTATAACTAGAAAATGTGCTCCCTTTATCCGCTTTGGCGGTAAAATCACTCTTGTTTAATGAAGTTTTTAGCCATCTAGAAAAAATATATCACTAGACTGTCCATATATATTGATATAAAGCTCCTTGATGTGATTGAACTGACAATCTCTAAAGAAATTCACATATATATATAGCAGTGTCGGTGCTTCCACTGGACCGACAGGGGAGGGGGGTGCTATTTCTGCAAAGAGCACAGCAAATAAAGTGGAGTCCTCGATGTCTGTTGTTTAATACATGATTCCCTTCTTTATTTTCATGGCTCCTTACAGAAATCAAGAATATATCAATCTGTTTCTTATAAAATAACCATTATTTTCGCAAATATATAAAATTAAAATGAATAAGAAAAATAAATGAGTGTGATAACATGGTTACTTCAAAACAATAAATTACAGTTTTTCGTGAATTTCATACATTTCTAAATAGATTTAATACAATTTTAAATAAATATAACATATGTTTTATTTCAGTGTAAATGGAGTTTAATTACCAAAATTAAGTAAGAAAAAAACATTTTTATTGAAATCTTGTTTTAGTAAATTCACAGATAGTTTATTTTTTATTATTTTAATTAAATTACAGAAAACAAAATTGTAACAAACAAATTGTAAACAAACAAAATGTAAGATAAAGAGGAACAGTTAAACACTGTATAGTTAAACTAAAATATACAATATAGTATTAATAAAAAAAAAAATCTTCCGTATTTCTGTACTGAAGGGGTATTTCACCGGTAATTCATTTAAAATGGTATTAAATTCTTTTAAAAGAGTATTAAATCTATTATGTATTAACTCGTAGTTCCTGATACGAATTCGGGTCGCAGAATTTTCCTACCATTTTTTCAAATATTATTACTTGATGTTTGAATTTTATTAATAAAAATTGTATTAAATCTATTTAGAAATGTATGAAATTCTTGTAAAACTGTATGTAACCAATTTGTAAAAACTTTAAAAATTCGTCGAAAAAAGGGAAAATATTAAAAAAAAAATTTAATTTTATATTTATCCAAACGCAATATACAAAATATAAGCCACAAACCAAAATTTCTTAAATACAGTAAAAAATTACATAAAGCTTACTATGTACAAAAACATTTTCTGTAATTTTTGTTGTATATTAGGAATTTTGGTTTATAATTTATTTGTGTGTTTTGGGATTGGAATTAAAATTAAAATCAAATTAATGAAATGTAATAATTTTTCCCCAACGATATTAAATCTAAAGAGATTTAAATTTTCCAAACAATTAAAAAAGTGGGAAAATAAGACAATCGATCCCTTATTTCCAAAACGATGGAACTACCAGAAACAAACAATAAATTTATGATTAATAAGAAAGAGATGCTTCAAAAACGAAAATAAAGTATTTGAAACAGAAGATAAAATTTAAAAAATACCGAAAATTATATTATCCTTCATCAAAAAACATGAAAATAGAAAATAAGAACAAAAATGCAAATAAAGATAAAATAAATGAACAATAAGAAAAAAAATTGAATGCTACAAATAATGATTGACTGTTCATTATAATGAAAATTTTTTTATTATTTCTAATTCATTTTATAAAAAATAGATTAATACGAGATTCTTATAGCCAGATACCATCGAAACATGTGAGATATATATGTTGAAGTACATTTGTTTGGAAAGGGGGCCTGAATCGCAGTAACGCAGCGGTAAAAAGTTTGAACCCCTCGAACTTCATGCGACGTGCGATTCGACGCAGTATCGCATGCGTTCATGCGTGCATGTAAATCGGCCTGATGCATCATGAGATATGCGATTCATCGCAGAATCGCAGCATCGCATGCGTTCATGCGTCCATGTAAACCACCCTTAAAGATCAATCTCGTTCAGGTAGACCTCAAGTCGTCAACCGTTTGGCTGTGAGAAAAGCCTTCGAACAAGACCCGACGCTCAAAATGACTGCGCTCGCAAAGAAAAAGAAAATTTCGGTGTCCAGTGTTCAGAGCGGTCAAAGAAGAAGGTGGAAAGAGCGTGAGGCCTCTGCTGACGGATCGGATACGGGAACAACGTCGGGAGCGCTGTCGCCGTCTTCTCAACGACGTGAAGAGTCATGGCGAGCGAATTGTCATTTTCTCTGACGAAAAGACCTTCACGGTCGATCCTGTCGTCAACAAGCAAAACGACTGCGTGGTAAGCTTCGGCCAGGACATCTCCAAGGTCCGCTACGTGTCTACAACCAAGCACCCGGCCTCTGTGATGATGCTCGGAATCGTGGCGTCGAATGGCGAGAAAATGCCACCCGTGTGGTTCCCAAGTGGATACCGGCTAACGGCGGCTGATTACAAGGACATCCTGGCCACAAAAGTCCTTCCCTGGGTGAAGAAATGCGGACTACATCTTTCAACAGGACGGTGCCCCTGCCCACACGGCCAACACTGTGCAAAACTGGTTGGGGTCCAACATGACCTTCTGGTCGAAGGGCTTTTGGCCTCCGCAGTCGCCAGACCTCAGTCCATTTGACTACAGCGTGTGGGCGCATGTCGAGGGGAAGGCCTGCAAGGTCCGTCACAGCAACGTCGACGAGCTGAAAACATCTGTCAACCGTGTGTGGGCCAGAATGAGGAAGGACTACATTCGCAAAGTTTGCAAGGCTTTTCGGCCTCGTCTGGAGCGGGTTCTTGATGCAGATGGTGGCTACATTGATTAAATGACTAATTACAAAGTTATTCTACATAATGGCACAATAAAAACATGTCTAACTGCATCGTGAACATCGTCGTGTCCATTTCTTTGAGGGTCGTCACGAGTGTAACAGAACTTTTGCAAAGCCCGGTATATGCATAAATACGCGTTGACCAATCAAATTTCCGCCCCGAAATTCCGAACCTAGTGGGCCAATCAAAACAAAAGTAAATAGTGAAGGTGCATATTGCCCATAGTAAGCTACATTCCGAATTTCAACCTTCTACCTCAAAAAAATGCGGAAATTATGAAGGGGACGGACGAACGGACAGACAGACGGACGGACATTGTGAAAACAATAAATAGCTCCATTCTTCCGCTACTTAATAAACACAGGAATTGCATTCACTATCTCTTAATTTAATTCTAAGCAGGGTAAGTCCAGATATTAGCTATGTCAAAATGGTGTTTTTTGGATAAAAGTAAACAAGGAAGGGGCAGCCCCTACCTTAAATTTATATACTGAAGTAAATCGTTGTCTTGAGTCTAATATCGAAAACTGCTCCGAATGCTCAACCCCTTCTCTTCAAATATAAATCAATCGCACTAAAATAACGGTACGGATGTATTTAAAATTTCTAAATAAAGGTTAAACAATGATTAGCTGATCAGATTTCAAGATAAATACGAGGGGCGTTGAAATTTGATCTGGACTTTATATTTTATAAAATCAGGAAACTACAAAAAAAACACACACACAACCAGTTAATTCTCAAAGAACTCTATTTGCTTCTCTGCACATTTTTCAGCGTTCTGGGAGCATCTGGATACCGGTTCTGTAGAAATCTTCAGGCTGGTGTCGAAAGCACGTTAGGACAGCCTTTATTACTCCCTCATTGGAGCCGAACCTCTGCCTTCCGAAGAACTCTTTCAATGGTCCAAAAATATGATAATCGCAAGGAGAGAGATCCTGGCTGTATGGAAGATGTGGTAAGAGGTCTCATTTGACTTCCGTCAGTGTGCTTATAGTCAGTTTGGCTGTTTGGTCTGGCATTGTCTTGCAGAAAACAAACACCACTAGTAAAGAGACTTGGTCGCTTTATCCTTACTGCTAGCTTCAGAGACGTCCTCAAAATGTCACAGTAGCAGGGTGCATTTATGGTTCGACGTTCTTCCAGAAAATTGACATTAATGACACCCTTAATGTCCCAGAATACAGTCTCCATCACTTTCGTTGCCGACGATGTCATCTTGAATTTCTTGGGTCGTGATGATTCAGTATGTTCCACTCCTTGTTCGCACGCTTGCTTTCAGGAGTATTGTGATGAATCCATGTCTCGTCGGTGGTCACAACACACCTTTAGGAAGCTGCAACCTTCCCTGTCAGCAGCAGGATGGGACAGATTTTCATCCGAGTGGTTTCTTAGGGACCCATCTGGCATAGATCTTATTGAAGTTCAGCTTATCGTGGATAATGGTTTCCACACTGCCAGAATTGAAGCCAATTCTCGGACATGAATCCGCCTGTTGTCTCTTATCAGCTCATTTTTCATGCGATGAGGCCATCATTGACAGCAGTTGCTGGCCTTGCCTTATGAGGTTCACTGCCAGTGGATTCTCGTCCTCCTTCAAACTTTTGGCACCAAGCAAAGACGGATGATCGAGACAAACATGACTCGGTGAACTGTCTTTGAACTCTTCCACCCTAGTCGACACACCCCTGTCAGCCATTTTGTTTAAACAAACAATTGGTTGTCATGGCAACTGGATGAGTGGTGATGCAATTGCATGACAGGCGGTAATTGCAATTCCAACAGTGAAAGTTTAGATTTTTACAACAATGAAATTTAAAAAAATAAAGTCCAGGTCAAGTTTGAATGCTCCTCGTAAATTTTACATGCTAGCAAAATAAAGGTTTATATTCTGTAGAAAGGTTAGGTTGTTCCACGTAGTTGGTCCAGTTTCATCCTAAATTAAATTATGAGTCATAAGGTGGAGGCGTAACTGAAAATTTTAGTGAGTGAGGGTTCAATTATGAAAATTATCTTTTACTTCGTTCGGATCCAAAAGCCATCTGAACAAGTCCGCCTGTCAAAAACAGGAGGCACTATATAAGTATTGAATGGGCAGTGTACTCCTGGAATTGAAGTTAAGGTTTCCGCCACTAAGCTTTCGTTTACGCCGTCTAGTCCTCTGGATCCACTCCAATAAAAAATTTGCATCTTGAATCCTCCCAAGCCCGAGAGTCACAAGCTGCACAAAGAAAAACGAGTGGTCAGCAATCTGAATTACGTTGCAGATTTAAATAGTCTTTGGCATGTTTTATACATTCTAAATCTATGGAATACTTAAAGCGTGCCTAGGTTGGCAGTGACGAAACAAATTTACTGCAAAAACAGACTGTATTTACGGGTTCTTCGTCTCCGGCAATAGTATATCGGAAGCAATAGTATATCGGAAGCAATAGTATATCGGAAGCAATAGTCTATACACGAATTCTAATAGATCAGTCTTCAGTCGATATTTCTATCCATTTTTCATACAAACAACTCATTTGGTTCATCACCCAAGGCAAGTTACAAATGGTCTCTAGCGCAAAGTTCTGATTTTCTGATTTGAAACACTTTTCGGCCAGAGCGAGGGGGAAGGGAACAAGGACAGACTGCATAGGATGGTAAAGGACATATTAGTAGGATATCTAACCTCAGCTTTTACCTGCATCCCAAAAGTGAAACGTGAAACCATTGTCAAAGTCAACTCTGCTGAAACAGTTGTTATGGTGATCAGCGTCGTTCGAGATCCGGTCGGCTCTCGTCTATTATTTTTCGCCTGGAGTCGCTTTCCTAACTGTTTATGGCTCACTGATCAGATTCCATTATTGACCAGTTTTCTGTCTGACCTTGCTAATAATAGCTATTCCGACGGGTGTATCGCTAATCACTCGATAATTTTTTGTTACTTAAATTAATAAAATTCTCTTTGGTAACACAAACAATGTTGCGTACTGAAGGTCAGAACCTATACTCTGTCCAACGAAAGAAGAACTGTGCGTGTCCAGTTAAATTTCCAGTTTCAATTGTTAAACATTGTTAATTTTATTTAGCAACAATGTCGAACAATTGAAATTGGGAATTTAATTAGACACGACCAGTTTTTCTTTCGTTGAACAGAGTATAATTCGGATCTGGTTTTCTTCTCGACGAAAGCAGATCGAATGCCGGCTCGGTGGCCGAGAGCGCTGAGGCGCAGGTCTTGTCGCTCTCGTAACCAGTGAGTTGCGGGTTCGAATCCCGCCAAGGGCATGGTTGTTTGTGTTTGTCTATTTTCACCATCATCCTTTCATCCCAATCAGCTAGTCTCCTGGAAGGGGGAGATGAGAGCTGGAAATCCATCCATCCAAGCAGATCGAATCAAATTCCTTATTTTCATAATTCAATTACTAAAAGAAACTGTATTTTGTTTATCCACAGATTTTACGTCCGTTTTTCCAAAAATCCAAAACCCGAACCCCTCACAACAAAGGCTTCCTCAACAACAAACGTTTTTCCGCGAGAGCACCAACAATGAATTCACCCCACGCAAGTTATAACCATTATCGCAATACCTCCTAGAAAAAAAGCCGAACAACTAAAACGTCATACATTGTTACATCATCATAAGTCGACCAAATTTAGGGCTTATTATTGGTAGAAATACGATGAACAATGGTCGAAATATGATGTAACAATTCATGACGTTTCAGTTGTTTGGCTTTCTTTCTATATTCTGTGCAATGAAAGAAAAACTGGGCGTGTATAATTAAATTCCCAATAATGCTAAAATAAAATTAACAATGATTAACAATTGAAACTGGAAATTTAACTGGACACGCCCAGTTTTTCTTTCATTAGACAGAGTATAGGTGATGACTATAGCCGACAAAATGTTTAGTGACTACTTTCATACACAGCATCCTATAATGCATTAACGAATTCGAGGTTTCGATTTTTTAACGACTTCTAAGCAGTCAAAAGATAACAATCACAGCTGGATAAAAAAAAAACTTTCTGTATAATAGATCAGGGCTCGTCTAAAAATCGTAGTCCGATAAAACACTTAGGAAAGAAATAAACTTACAGACGGTTTTTTTTTTCCTTCAAAATTTCAACATATGTTTTAAGTAATGAGTTTTTAACTCGTTTCAGAAAAAAATTTTGAGTTTCAGAAACGAGCACATAGGCCTCACTCTTAGTGAGTGGTAAACCAAAAATTAACGTATGCCCGATAAAAAAATGGAAAAACTCTATGATTTTGTGGGCAAAAGAAATCATTCCCAATAAGGGATTTCGGAATCGTTAATTGCAGTATAGGACACTAACGAATTTTAACAAATGCTAACGCGATCGAGATTGCCGAGAAAACCCTAGACGATTTAACTTATATCATGCAGCATGATATACACCATACAGCCATTAATGACTGGACACTTTCGATTTTAGACGTTTTGTCGAATATCTAGAAAAATACTTGACGAATTATCCTGAAATTTTAGGGGTGTAAAAAGGATGCTACACCTCATATATTTCAGCGAAGGTTTTCTCCGGAAGGCAAATAGGGGACCAGCAAAGAAGTGAATCAAAAAAATAATGTTTGGAATCACCCTGTAAAAAATAATGCTTGAAATGCATTGTAGCTGTAGCATTTGCTTAAGAGGCTTGTTTTACTTTTCTGTGTTCATTTGTATGAGAATAGCACGTATATTCATGGAGATATAAAGGTTTCTTTAAAAAGGTCTAAATGTTTTCGTAAGTTTTTTGTTTATAACACGCAAGATTTTCAATCCAATGCAATGCCATTTACAGAAAATCTGACAAACTACAGTACAGACAACACCCTACAATCGGAATAGAAAAAATATTAAACATTTGATGAAATATGAGTATCTTTACTAAATAATGTTTAACTGCGCATGCGTATGCGTTACCAAATTGTCTTTTGCATAATTTATTAGCCAAATGTATAGAGCTACTCTTATAAAAAGCCCAAGCAAATATCGTGAAAATTGAGAAAGATATCGCTGATAGAATGAGTTGAATTTCAGTTGCTCTCAAAAATAAACAAAACGATAAGGGGCTTTCTCCAAACTTTTATTTTTGGATCTGACACCAGTATCAATTTCTTCTTCTTACGCTGCTATGAAGTCAATATTTTTTCAGAGCAACTGAAATTCAACTCATTCTATCAGCGATATCTTTCTCAATTTTCACGGTATTTGCTTGGGCTTTTTATAAGAGTAGCTCTATACATTTGGCTAATAAATTATGCAAACGACAATTTGGTAACGTATGCATTCGCAGTTAAACATTATTTAGTAAAAATACTCATATTTCATCAAATATTTAATATTTTCTCTATTCCGATTGCAGGGTGTTGTCTGTACTGTAGTTTGTCAGATTTTCTGTAAATGGCATTGCATTGGATTGAATATCTTGCGTGTTATAAACAAAAAACATACGAAAACATTTCGACCTTTTTAAAGAAACCATTATATCTCCATGAATATACGTGCTATTCTCATACAAACGAACACAGAAAAGTAAAACAAGCCTCTTAAGCATATGGCTACAGCTACAATGCATTTC
>JAHWFO010108433.1:0-15055 GCA_023313115.1 Rhysida immarginata
TTCTGAATTAGGGGACATTAAAACCAAATAATCAATATTCATTTTCCACCAATCTTTTCCCCTTGTGTCGTTATTTGGACCTAAAGACGGGACACCAATTATGAAAAACCCTGTATATACATGGTGATTCTGATAAAGTGCGTATAACTGTAAGCAATGACAGAGGTAACCAGAATGAATAATTTCTTTTAAAACAATGTGGGGTCGCAAGTACATTGTTCAGGAGCTATTACGTTTTATGTGCAAGACACTTTATGTTAATGACAATAATACGGTTCCCTCATGTGTGTCCTCTGGTTTAGACGCCAAACAAAAGAGACAACAAAAGATGTAAACATTACGTACAATAACGACGCCAGTTCAAAGCAAATGTTCAAAGTGGCGGGCACCAGTGGTGTGACATAGCTGACACCGCCGACGTAAGAATTCTCGCACCCGGTGAAACATGTTTGGAGTATCTTGAATGGCACCAGCAGCAACAGCAATTCGTGCTACAAGATCATAGGTGTCCACAGGTGTTTCCGCTGTGTCCACAGGTGTTTCATACACTAGGCTCTGAAGATGGCCCCTTATAGAGAAATCAAGTGGGTTGACGACAGGTGAGCGAGCTGGCCAGGCTACAGGCCCACCTCGCCCAATCCATCTTCCTGGGAAAGCGGTATTTAGAGTGTCGCCACTGTCCGAGCGAAATGTGCAGGAGTTCTTTCATGTACCACATGTTGTCGAAAGAAAAAGTTCATTCTGGCCACCTCTATCATTGCTTACAGTTATACACACTTTTTCAGAATCACCCTGTATATATAGACTACGTGACAAGGTTCATATTCAAAGATTTTATAAGCAAATTAAATACCCATATATAGGGTGTAGATAAAATTCCCGAAAAAGTAGAATAATTTTAGAACAAAAGGTGATAGAGCCACAAAAGTTAGGTCTATCCTTAGGAAGTGGCCAAACCAGATTGAATGAAAGTACTCCCTGCGCCCCTAGTGTAAGCGATGAGAAGTTACGAAAACTAACTTTTGAACCATGATAGATAGAGAAAAAGTGTTCCAATTACAAAGATGTAGAGTGTCACTGGTTTAATAAAAACCCATTCTTTGCATAAAGAAAACAAAGCATAAAACTCGTAAAACGCGAGAGAAAAGTCCACGTATGAAACACCTTCTGGATACTGTATACTGGAATATTCACGTATAGAACAACAAACTCATGAAACCGCTCCTATTTAATACTAGCGACAATAGAAGATTGGATAAAATTAAACAAAACAATCACTAAATTTCAAGATTTCCGGACGCTCGAAACAAAGGGAGTAAAAGATATCGAGATAAATTATTCAGTCAGCACTCGCGATGACAATTCAACCCGGAATAGACAGAGACTCGCCGATTCAATCTCAAGTGCTGAAAGAGACTCGCTTTCGCCTATGATGGTCATCTTTCAAGATAAAGCGTTATGTTCAAGAGACCAAGAGAAAATTTTTATGGTTCAGGAAAAGGGACCAAGAATATAAAAATTAGTTGCCAACTGGAAAATGAAACAGACCCCCTCCTTGATTCTTATTCAAGCCAACATGACGAAAAACTCATCGTGTTTTTTACGCCAGATGGAAAATCAGTCAAATTCTCACAATCCCCCCTGGAATAATCTCAATAGCTCAACCTCTTGATGTGTTTGCATTCCTTCCTTGAAAAAAATTTACAGAAATACACTGCTTTGCAATGAAATTGCACCCACAAAAATTTTCATTGATAAAATATGGCATGTATTATATCAAACAAATTGGAATGATGCATCATGAATGAATATAATGTAAAATTATTGATAGTCGAAATTGCTTCAAAAGCACCAACAAGGAGTTATCCGACTTTACCCATATTTACTGGGCGGGGGGGAGGTTCGTCTACCTCCGACTAGTAAACGATTAGATGCATGCTCACGGGACATGACCATTTGGGTTGATACGGGGTGTCCGGGTGCCTGTATAGGTTCATCAGTTGACACCTGTGGAAACGTTTCATGCAGTAGGGAGGAAGCAATTGCCTCGTGAACGTACAGTACTGTAATCCGCACAACGGTCTCAATGCCGCGACGCCGACAACGGCAACCGTTCACGCAATTAACGGACTTTGAACGAGGTCGGATTATTGGCCTCTCCGAGGTTGGATGGTCAACCAGACGGGTTGCTGTCCATGTGTCGCGGGACGTACGGACGGTAGGCCGATGTTGAAGGCGATGGAGAGAGGAAGGCACACATGCCGGAAGACCAGGCTCTGGGGCCCAGAGAAGCACGTCAGCTCGTACCGATAGGCAGATACTGAGAACAGCGCTAGAGGACAGAACCATCATGCTGCGACAACTGCGCGACAACATCACTATTCCCGGTACTAATCCAGTGTCAATAGCGACAATAGCACGTGGGTTACACGCCGCGACAAGGTCAGCCAGGCGTCCATTGTTGAGTCTTCCTTTGACAGCTGAACACCACGCGATACGACTGCAATGGTGTCGTGAACGAGTGGGCTGGCTAATGGAATGGCGCCCGGTGGTCTTTAGCGACGAATCCCGCTTTTATTTGGAAACCGACGACAGACCATTGGAACGTACCAATGAACAATGCCTCCGGTATCGCCATCGTGGTCCAGTACCCGGGATCATGGCCTGGGGTGCCATCGGCTACGATACCAGGACGCCTTTAGTCACCATCCAAGGCACTCTGACAGCAGCATGGTGTGTTACAGAGATTCTGCAGCCTGTATTACTACCCTTTCTGCACACCAGCCGGCGCAGCCTTTCAGCAGGATAACGCCAGACTGCACACGGCAAACATGAGCATGGCTTGTCTGCATGATGTCAACTGCCTGTCCGCGAGGTCCCCAGACCTATCGCCAATTGAGCACGTATGGGACATGTTGGGATATCGTTTACGATCACCCCGTAATCTCTATGAACTGACACAGCACGTTCACCAGGCCTGGGCAGACGTACCCCAAGATGACATTCACCACCTGTATGATCACCTACACCTGCGGCTGGAACAATGCATCGCCGCTAGATGTGGTGCCACAACCTACTGATGCCGCTTTCCGTTGGGACACTTTGTACAAACGAGTGCACGTCTTGGCTCTATAATGTAATAAAGATGTGTTCAGATGTATCTCTTGCTGTATACCTACTTTTGGCTCATTCGGATAACTCCTTGTGGGTGGGGCAATTTCATTGCAAAGCAGTGTACTTCAGATTATGTGCAGGTGAAGCAACGAGGAATTGCATCACTAGCATAAAAATTTTACATTCCATTTACTTATACGCATTCAGTTTTCTTCTCCAAGATTCAATCGGTTCTTTACCGCATTTCCAATCTACATGTTTCAAGAGTAGTAATCTAGAAAAGCGACCGAATTTGGATATGCATGGTGTAAAAGTTACTTAGGTTTTGATCATTTCTACTCTTTTTACCATTATTACAAGGGTTTTAAAGAATAAATTTTGTATCAGAAATTACCAGAAAATCGATTTATGGGTGGGAGGTAATAACACTGGTCAAAAATATTATTGCTATTGGGGAAATTGTAGGTGTTCTAGACTTATTTGATTGTACTGATTCCAAATATGAACTCCAAATTTCTCTATCATGTCAGGATCTCGAGTTAGAGAAACTGCCAATGTTAGAATTTGATCAACAACATTGTTGGTCCTGGGGAAATTATAGGTGTTCTAGATCAATTTTTGTGTGCTGATTCCAAATCTGAACTCCAAAGTACATTTGGAGTGCTCACATGTGAGTACTAACCAGAGCGTGTTACGATTTTGAGTGCGTAACTCAGAAACTACTCGTTGGAATTCGATCAAATTTTAACGGTATACACAGTTTTATGTACCCTATTATTAAGTACCGAAAGGTGCTTTATGCTATCAGTGTGGGGAAACGTGTCTGTCCGTCTGTCTGTCTGTCTGTCTGTCTGTCTGTCTGTCTGTCTGTAACTCAAACTCCTCCGAGGATATGAAAGATTTTCAAAATCTGTTTTCGTCAGTCGATGAATATGGTTCATGGCACGAACCAGTTACAAATATTATCTAAATCGGTTCATTGGCACGTGCACAAATAGTACCTCTATTTTCCCGCCCAGCAATTTTCAATGGGAAGAAATATTGAGTAATATATCAAACAAATCGTAATGACGAGATTGATGCGGTTATTCATAACTATTTTCGTCAGTCGATGAATATGGTACATGCCATGAAAAAATCATAAATTTAATCTAAATCGGTTCATTAGCACGTCCACAAATGGTACCATCACGACCCCACCTAGCAATTTTCAATGGACAGATATATTAAGTAATATGTCAAACAAATCTTAATGACGAGATACAAGCGAATATAAATTACTATTTCGGCCAATAAATATGGTTCAGGAAATGAACCATTTTGAAAATTGTTGCAATCGAAACATTGGCACGTGCACTAATGGTACCTTTATGACACCTTCAAAAATTTTCAATGATAAGATATGGCATGTAATATATCAAACAAATTGTGATGATGTATCATAAATGAATATCACGTAAAAGTAATGATAGTCCAAATTGGTTTCAAGGAACCTGGTTTAGTGGAACCATTCTGGTTTAGAGGAACCATTATGGTTCATTGGAACTTTCAATACCAAAATATGGCATGTAATATATCAAACGATTTGGAATACGGTGCCATGAATGATTATAACGTAAAATTCATGATAATCCAAATTGGTTTCAAGGAACCTGGTTTAGTGGAACCATGATGGTTCAATGGAACTTTCAATGTTAAAATATTGCATGTAATATATCAAACGACTTGGAATTATGTGTCATGAATGAATATAACGTAAAATTAATGATAGTCGAAATTGGTTCTAAGGAACCTGGTTTAGTGGAACCATTATGGCTCATTGGAACTTTCAATGCTTAAATATGGCATGTAATATATCAAACGACTGGGAATGAGGGGTCATGAATGAATATAACGTAAAATTAATGATAGTCGAAATTGGTGTCAAGGAACCTGGTTTAGTGGAACCATTATGGCTCATTGGAACTTTCAATGCTAAAATATGGCATGTAATATATCAAACGACTTGGAATGATGTGTCATGAATGAATATAACGTAATATTAATGATAGTTGAAATTATTTCAAAGGTACGTGGTTTAATGGTATCATTATGGTCCGTTTGAAACTTCCAATGTTAACATAGGACGGTTTAAAAGTATAGTTCAGCGAATGGTTTAGTTTAACCTTTCGGTACTTGGTTATGTCATTCCTTAATGGTTTATTCCTCTAAAATTCATTATCTTAGGCGTTGCATAACCTGAGTTATTAACCCGTTGATTTTAGTGGCGGCATTTTTATTTCTGTTCATATCTCAGTTATTCAAATTCGGACCCATGTTCATGTGAACTTGTTTGCCTAAAATCACCCATACTATTTCCCCTAAAAGTTTTTTACATTGAATTTGAATCACCCTGTATAAAGCACAATGTATGTTTGTCTGGTTTTAAAATGTAATTTGGAAGTAAGTTATAAAGTTGAAATTTAACGCGCAGCCGTGTAATACTTATACAATGATGGAAAAAATCTGAAACTGGAGATAAATCACTTAAAAACGTAGAAATTAATAATCTTTATATCTATATACAGGGTATTCATAAAATTAGGGATAATAAGTACCTAGCATGATTCTTCACATCAAAGTAAATTCAAGTTCCATATGCCAAATGTCGAAAACCCAATTTTTAAGGCTCTAAACAGCACGCGAAGCTTGATGTACATTTCGCGTGTTGTTTAGAGCCTTATAAATTGGATTTTCGACGTTTTGCAAGAGGAACTTTTTATTTATTGGATATAAAGAATCATGTTAGGTACTTATTATCCGTCATTTTATGATCACCCTGTATAAGAAATAGACTTGGGTTTTTGTTTGTTTTCTTGCATTTGTGATCAATCAGCCCGTGATGTTTGCGTCAACAATCGGCTGATCGTGTTAATATGTTGCGTCAACAATGATTGAAGAAATTAATACATGCCACAGCAAACGAAAGAGACAGGCCCGGCACTGAACAGTCACCTCTTTAGGAGGTGTTGGCTTAGTCCAAGCAACAATGTAATCTTCATTGTTTCCATCTTGGATTTTAGCAGTCTTTATTTTTTCGTTTGTTAGAAACAATGAAGGTTACATTGTTACTTCGACTAAGAGGATCAGGTGACTTTTCACTGCCAGGGCCTGTCTTTTTCGAAAGCTACGATGCTTGCCTTAATGATTCACATTTTAACTCTTTATCGATAATATTGCCATATAGCAACATCAACATTTGCCATCAGTCATGACGTTTGTATGAAAAAAGACAAACAATTTATGTAATTTCTATCTATAAAAAAATGGATGTTGGTATATACGTAAGTGTGAGATCGATAAACTGCAACATCGTTTGACCGATCACCATGAAAGTTGGCACACTTGATCTTCAGACCATGAGGAAGCTCACTGTCTATCTCAGATTTCGAAAAAATAATCGATATTCATGATGACCGCAGGGCATATTAATAAAAGGTATCTCATATCCAATGGAAAGCAATGTTTCTGCAACAATAGGTATCAACACGCAAGTCACCAACACTATGCACGTACCAATGATATACACTACCCTATCAAAAGTCATGGGAGAACCGAGATTTGCATGAAAATGGGACATTCCTTTGCAATATCACTGTTGTCATTCTTCCCAGCACTACATAACAGAGAGTAGGCTATTATGAGATGATGCTTGCGTGAATGGTGTAAGAAAAGAGCTTTCAGACTTCCAAAGAAGTACTATTGTTGGGGGCCATCTCGTAGGCAAAACTGTTAGAGAGACGTCAACCCTCCTAAACATCCCGAAATCGACCGTTCACAACGTCATCCGGCATGGAATGAGAAAGGCACCACAAGTGTTCCGCCTAGGACTGGAAAATCCAAGATCATGTCGGCCAGAGACCAAAGGGCTCTTCGTAAAGTGGTCACTGCAAACAGTCACACATCGCTTGATGGACTGATAAGATCGTTAATAGAGTCTACGGGAACAACTGTGAGCACCCTGACTGTTCACAGGGAACTGCATGCAATGGGTTTTTATGGCAGAGCGGCAGCCCAAAAACCTCATATCAGCACCAGCAACGCAGCTAGGAGATTGCAATGGTGCAAAGAGCGACGACATATGATTTTGGATGAATGGCGAATGGTTGAATGGGGTGATGAGTACCGCTACACTATCTAGCAATCGGATGGACGGGTTTGGGTATGGCGAACGTTATCTGCCAAGCTGTGTTTGTGCCCACGGTGAAGTTCGGCGGAGGGTCGATGATGGTGTGGGGGTGCTTTTCATGGTATGGGGGTGCTTTTGATGGTATGGATTAGGTGCAATCGTTTCTGTGAACGGATATCTAAACGCAGAGCGTTACCAAGACATTGTGGACAATGCAGCACTCCCATCTCGTTTCTGTTTCAGCACGATAACGCACCTTGCCATAAAGCAAGGGCTGTAGGCATATGGTTGTATGAAAAGGGGGTTCAAGAACTTGACTGGCCTGCCCAGAGCCCCGATCTGAACCCCATCGAACATCTGTGGGACGTGTTGGAACGTCGATTGCGCGTATGTGCAGAACGCCCGAAATCCGTGACCGAACTGTCCAAGACACTTAGGACAGAATGACGGAAATTACCTGTCGAAACGTATCGAAAAATTGTGGACACTATGCTCCAGAGAGTAGAAGCTGTGATAGCAGCAAAAGGTGGACCAACAAGATACTAAAATATGTATATTTTTGAGTGTTTCTATTAAAATGATGGTGTCCCATGACTTTTGATAGGGTAGTGTACTTCTCATGACCGAGGCTAACGAGAAATACAGGCTCTGGCACTGAAAAGTCACCTGACCAAGATACCGTAAATACTGCATTTAGCGCCGGACCTGAAATACAGGCCCGCCTGCATTAACCGCCTGGGGGTCTACCAAATTTTTACAAATAAGAGCCGGACCTTCAATAACCGCCCGGGCGCTTATTTTAGTTCATTTTGTGGATTTTTCTTCTCTTGCTGCTTTCTCACGGGAATTTTTGCTTTCTCAACTGCCACTGCTAACCGGAAATTAGATACCAGCATGATTGTCTTCTAATATCTTGCTTTTTCATTTTGGATTCAGTCAAGCAACATAGCTGATGAAATATGAAAACTTCTCATTTATAGCATCAATTTTAAACTCGCAGCAGTAAAGTATTCTACAGCCAAACAGTTTTGCATTGATCCTAAACGCACTCAGGAATGGAAAACACAGCAGGATACTTTAGTAAAGATCAAGGAGATGGGCGAGAATTTTGCATGATTGTTTCTATCACAGTTGTGCAGAATTTTATAAGAGCGTAATTTCGGTGATAATAAGTGGTATCATGGACTATGGGCTCCATCATCTAAACAAGGTAGGCATATCATGTTCACTTTCGTTAGAATCATCTTGATGAGTAAGTACTAAACAGTAACTGATGTCCAGGATGTGATGATGGAGCCAGAGATTTAAAGAATCGATTCTGTAGTCGTAATAAAACTACTGCTCAGTCTCTATTCTATCGCACTCGTCCGTGCCCGCGGTGCGTATTAGTTTGTCAGGTGGATTTCGTCGGCGTGAGCGACGATAGAGAAGGAAAGAGGCTGAGGATGTGGGTGACGTGTGTGATGTAAAGCGCGTCATCCCAAAAAGGTCTCGTGACCGTGAGGAAGAGAGACGGGGAGAAAAAGTATGGCGGCGGGACGAGAAGGGCGTGCGACGCAATCGAGCGAGTTTTCGTCCGAGGGGAAATCGAACCCGAGACGCCTTCCACCGGGAGCCAGCGAGCGAGGACTCCATTCCCAGGCAAGAGTATAAAATTACGGAGCCGGGCATATCGCAATACGAAGGAGGAGTCGACGGCGAGTTGGAGAGAGAGGTCGGCGAGGCACGCGACCGAGTCTTCTGGCATATGCACTAGGAACGACGACAAGCACTCGAGCAAAGTGCGGTGGATGAGGAACTCGAAAGGCTAATTGCACGTGCCTTGGAACAAATATTCTAGAGTCACAACGAGGAGAATTCGACGGGAAGCTGCGAAAGGCAGACGGACGAACAACCCGTTACCTACGCAGGAGCGACTCCATTGAATGGAAGGAGGCCGTCAAGCGTGAATGCAGAATCTTCTCAGCGAGGACTTTCCCGAGATTATTCTTTTACGTACTGGCCGCGTACGTGCGCTACGGAAAACCTAGCCGTAATTCAGATTAAAATACCCGCCATACGAACTGAACTTTATCAAGTAGTTTTTCGATATGAAGCCAACGACTGGTCCGAGGGGGAGGAGGCCGTTGAAGTGTTCCCCTTTCTCTTTCCGTCAGTTTGTCATAAGAGGAACAGGAGGGTTCATTCCTCGGCGCTCATTATCTCTCTCTCAGAAGTGAAGTGATAGCTAGAACTGTGTTGCGGATTTATTGCGTCGGATGGCGACGAATCTAAGTTTCGATGTAACGAAACCCCCTTCGTCTAGAATAAGCTTCACGCATCTTAAAAGCATCGAGTGTCGACGCTATCTAGGAAATACGTAACTTAAGTGTTTATCCCGAAATTGTGTTGACTCTATTAGCGAGATAGTACTTTGGTATCTGCGATTTATCGACACAGCATAGTGCGACATTCCAGTAAATTTGTGTGGGATGTGTATTCCTTCTAGCTGTAATCGACGGAGTGAATGTGTATTTCTGTTTTTCCGTTACCAAATGTAATTCAGTGCTCAAGCTAAATTTGTGGTGCAAGAGTCCTAATCTTAGCTCGAAAAGGATTCATGTGTTTTATGTTTTAATGGTGGCGAAATTGTGTTATTGAGTATAAGCGCCGAAATATCGCCATCTAATTTTTATGGCCAATCTTAGTGGCACAATTGCTATTGCATTCAGCGTGCATACATCGTTCTTCAGGTGTTTGTGTATGTGTGCCTATCTGCAGCGATTCAACGAAAGTGTTTCATCGTTGGCGTAGAGGCAAACGAACCTATTTCAAAGACGACTCAGCTAAGCGACCAGCTCATGTTCCAATATGGACCACATGCACGGTCGAGCGGCGCCACCGTCGATTTTGTTTCCAAGCGAGGCTGGGCTGGCAAGCTTTAGTTTACGGTTAAGCTGTACCCATGTGTTGGCAGTACGGTGAAATTTTAGTGAGTTGTGATTTTTGCTTTTTCACTATTTATTGCTAATCTAATAATTAATCTCATATAAAATGGCACATTGCTGTGTGCCTAGATGTACAAATGATCACCGCTACAACAAAGAAAAAATATTTCATCGATTTCCTACTGACGACAAACGTCGTAAGCTATAAATAATCCAAATAAAGAGGGATATTGGACCTTTATTTCAGGTAAATAAATTCAGAAGTTAAGCATACATTAAAGTAAATAATTTTCATGGCTCTTAACATGTGTAAGAAAATTAATAACATTTAAATAAAATTGTGTAGATGGAACACTGATTTATAAATAATTAAGGCGATTCTTATTTTTGTAGCTGACACGAATTACTTACGTATGTAGTGATCATTTTGAAGAAAAATTCAAGAAAAAAACATTAGCAGACTTACACATATTGACAAAGGATGCCTATCCTTCCAAATTTAAGTGGACCCAAGATGTGCAAAAAAGAAAATCACCAAAAAAACGCTTCAGTCTGTTAGTGTGAATTATAATGAGCAAATTGATTTATCTTTTTAAATCAGAAAAATGTTGACTAACCTTTTATTTTTATTTATATTTTTATAAAATACAAAACTTAATTTACCATAATTAATTTTAATTAAAAAAAGGTTTACAATTTACTGCATGTGTCAATAAATCACTACTTTGTGGGGAAATAAATATTGCTAGTGAGAGAAAGCAAGTATGCAAACATATCAATCAACAAGACTATGCATTTGCCACCACCAATTATTTATGTGGGCATGAAGCATTTATTTTATGTATTTTTCAAGCTAAGCATACACATACACCAAAAGCACATGCATAATAAAAAATTACCATTACTTACTAAACTTTTGCTTTTAGATTATCATTTTCTTGTCATCTATTTAAATAACACCTTCCAAAATGTACAATAAAAAGAATTAAATTGTACATATTTCAACACAGTAATTTTTATTTTTGCTAATGTAATTTTGACTAATCTTGATAATCATGTACATAAGACTCCAGAAAAATTTTTTATCCTCTTTGAAAATTTGCTTTAACTGTTTTTTCCAAACAGTTTTCAATATCACCATGGCAAATATTGGGTAAAGACTCTAAACTCGTAGTCCAGTTAGTTGACATTTCAAAAACAGCAGTAATTTACTTGTAATAAAATGCTGCTATGCTAACAAACCGTACTGCCAACACAAGGGTACAGCTTAACCCTAACTAAAGCTTGCCAGCCCAGCCTCGCTTTGAAACAAAATCGACGGTGGCGCCGCTCGACCGTGCATGTGGTCCATTCAGCGGCTTCTTAAGAGTTTTAGTCATTACAAGTCTTGGAACTATTACACCGACTTCGACGTTCCCTCGCGCGTCTTACCAAGACGCCGAGGATGCGCTTGAAGGGACTGATTTATCAATACTTACCTAAAGTGATCGATCTACCGATGTTTACCGGAAGTGACTGATCTAACATACCTAACGTGAATGAATTTCCGATTTTTATGACTTACTACAACTTATCTCTGACGTAATTTTCTTGGGAACTTTAATCAATCATATTCTTCCACTGCCAGAACTTTATTGCATTAAACTTTTGATAATAAGTCATTTATAAAAATATTTTATAGAAAATAAAATATTTATTATTTTTTTATTTACGTTCCCTCCTCTTGTCCCTCACTCTGCTAAATCCACGTGACATAGTTAAATAAAGGTTTTCGTTTTTATTATTTTTTTATTTTTTTAATGTTTTTTAAATACTACGTTATTATTTCGTTTAGTTACGTACTTTTAAATTTAGTTTGGAATTTAAGTAGGTATTTTGTATTAATTTTTTCGAGTTAAATTATAGTTTAGGAAGGATTAACTTCCAGAGCATGATCATTAAATTATAGAGACGAGAGCCTGATCATTCAAGGGAAAACAGGCAGTGGCAAAAGTATGGTTATTATGGCTATGTGTCACATATTATGTGACAATTTAGGAACAAAGTCCTTTCTGCTGTTGGCACCAACTGATTTTGCAGCTATTAATATAGGTGGATGCACCATTCATTCCGGTCTACATTTAAGCATTGAACAGGGATTCCAGGACATGGACGGCGAAGCTGCATCGACGTTTCAACGAGAAATGTCAGATTGCCATTTTATTATTATTGATGAGACGAGCATGGTAGGGCGCTGTTTGTTACATAAAGTCGATCGCAGGTACAAGCACGCAAAACCTCTACATGCCCATCTTCCGTTTGGTGGGATGTCTGTATCTTCTCGATGGTCTAAAACAGTTACCACCAGTAAAGGATCGAGCGTTTTACGGAAGTGGCTACTCCTCTTCCCACGCAGATCAAGAACAGATGCTCTATAAATCTATTAAAAATGCGTGACATTAACTACATCTCATCGCCAACAAGGTGATGATCAAAGAGTGTTCAGAGAGATCCTTGATCGCTTGAGCTTGGGAGAATCAACTATCAGTGATCGGAGACTTCTAAAGACACGTGAAAAGTCTCAATTACTAAACCTACTTAGTTTGATCAAACTTTAAAAATTATGCCATAGAATGAAGCTGTTTGATCCCATAATTTGCTTAAATTAGAATCTCTCAAGAAGCCTATTGCTAAAATGGAATCTAAAAATAGTAACCCTACTGCAGCAAAAGCCGAAACAGAAGTTGTACAAGGCTTAGAAAAGAGTTTATATTTAGCAATAGGCTGCAGAGTCATGTTGAAAATATGGATTGCGAAGGGTTTAGTAAATGATGCTCTTGGCTATGTTAGAGACATAGTCTTCGAACTCAGTTCAGCTCCACCTCATGATATGCCTATAGTCATCAGAGTGAAATTCGACAAATACACGGGCCCCACCATCGAGGGCTGTACCAGTAACGCGATGCTGGAAGTCGGGTCAGATTGCGTGTTGTCGAACACAATTTTCATTGTCTCTGGCTTGGCCAGTCACCGTCCACAAATCACAAGGGCTGACACTTGACAAAGTAATCTATATACTGGTTGTTTGTATGTATGTATATTTGTCTCTTATACATATCTACAGTTTTATTCCAATCTTGATGAAATTGTGCACACATGACCTTAAAAATAAGGAGAAGAGCACTGTCTACATGAGATTTTGAAAGAAAATAATCTTGTATATAAAATTCATTTTCAGTTTGTTAACACATTTACTGGTGTTGCAGTACAAACGTAACACATTAACTGGTGTGGCACTGCATAATTAACCAAGTTAACCTCTTTTAGGGAGGGGGTAACGAATTGTAGTGTGTGCTTTCCATGAAACGCGATATCTCCACCATGACCTACCTAAAACCTTCCGAGGCTCCATCGGAATTACCATGAAAAATTTCATCAAGATTGGTCTAGCCATTATGAAATGCATAGCGAACCAAGTTGTCAAGAAGGAAAGCCCAATGGAAGGTGGGCACCCGGTTCACAGATCGTGAATTTCTCCTATCTAAACCATCAGAAAGTTTGATGAACGCACAATAAGAAATAAAGAAATTAAACTGGAGCAAACACCAAACATCAGGTAAAGACTACTTGGTTGTCTTTAAGACACTTAGTGACAGCATGGCTGTTCAGGTGTCTGCGATAGCTCAATTCATTGACACTCGTAACTGTTCCAATGCTATCGGCGCAAACCAGAAGATGTACCGGAAATAGATGACGAACGAGCAATGTATGCTCCATTTATTAAATTTTTATGAATCATTTTGAATCATTTATTTAAAATAAAAAACTTAAAATGTATAACTACCTGTGCCTTAAAATAAACATCGATAACTTATGCTTTATATGTTGAATTCTATTGTACTGTATATCTGATCATTTAAAGCATACTTCGATGTTTCACCATCTGGTGGACAAAATAATAGCGGGATCGCGTTTAAAAGGGAGTGTCATAAGTTATAAAACAGGAGTGACCTCTTCAATTAAGAAACCGTGGCCCAATTAGTAGAGGTGTCGACTATGACAATCGAGGTTCCTGGTTCGAACCCAAGTCGCAGAATTTTTCCATCCATTTTTAGCACATTTTCTATATATAACAATGTGCTTATGTGATCGGTTTGTCCAGCTGTCCGTCCGTCCGTCCGTCCGTCTGTAGACAATCCCACAATTCATTGCGTTGCATGTATTGAATTGCATGTATTGCAATCTCACAATTCATTCAATCATGTCTTGAATTGCTGGAAGAAACGAATTATCCTCGCATTTGGTAAAACGCGTGTTGAGAACATGGGTGCGGCTCTGCGCGTGTTCTAAACGTTAATGAGATGGTGTGCGTGCAGGATGCACGTGTTTGACGATTATTAAAAGGGCAGTTCGGTCCCTAAATCAAGAGAATTTTTTTATTCCTAGGGAGCTTAGCATTTATTACGATAACTTGAAAACGAATTAACTTTTTCACAGTCTGTTTTCACCAATCCATTAAAATGGGACAGAGTACGCAGAAGTACGAACGTGAGATAGCCGGAATAAGTACGTGCTCTAATAGCACGTGCTTTAATGGTACCATTATGATACCCTCTTAAACATTTCCTATAACAAGATATTGCATGTAATATATCAAAAAAATTGTCACAACATATCATGAACGAATATATAAGAGTAACTAGTGATAGCAAGTATCGGTCTAATGGCACGTGTACGTGCAAGGATGTCTCATGAATGAATATAACGGTATATAATGATGTCTGAATTGTTTAGTAGTACGTATTTTAATGGTACCAAGTGTACCATTGGAACTTTCAATGCTAAGATATGGCATGTAATATATCAA
>JAHWFO010108434.1:0-11621 GCA_023313115.1 Rhysida immarginata
ATTAGATGGAGAAACTTTGTTTAACAAAGGTGGCAACCCCAACTCCGGTTTTGATACTCGTTGTAGGTGGCAAATTACGGACTTCGAATTTTCCTTTGCGTAATGGTTGTTGTTGTTCAGTTTTTGTCCTTTGGCTGCAGTTTTTGAACTTTTTTTTTGGCGCTGACTTTCTCAGCACTGAGTTCTACGTGAGCGAAGCCGCGGGCACAACTAGTAAGAATTAAAAACACGGAACATTATTACAGAAAACGAAAAGTTAATATTAACTAAATTAAAATTGTATGCATTTTAAACACAATAAATCTTAAAAGTAGTTCGATATTAATATAACTTAAATTTCAATATTTTTAATTTTCCGCTTATCCTGTGAGGATTATGGATCTCTTAGCAAATCCGTATTTGATAATGAGAATTTCTTTATGAAGTGTCACTGAAATTACATGATTTTTCTAAATATTTTAAGCTTCTGACTAGTTCAGGGACTACCAGATACTATTATTGAGAAACAATGCTGCATTATGACAGATCCTTTGATGGTAAAATTGCTTTTTAGCAATTAATTTGGTATTGTTTTTTAAATGCTCTCTTTACAAAGGTTTTCCGCTTCCAATCATTTAATTTTTTCTCCTCTCTTTTGCCGATTCCCTATTTTTAGGTTGCGTTAATGGATCTTAATCAAGCGCTCAAAACAGCAATTGATTTCCAATATTCATTTAGTTAATAGTATCGGTATTGCATTTAATATTGATCCTGATGTTAATTAATTTCTAAAAATCATTATTGTTGGTCATTAAATTTTCATTAATTTCAAAAGGGTCTTATTCTAACCAAGCTCATTTTTTGTAGAAAGAGAATCAATCGATTTGAAAACCGAATTTTAAATTTCAATACGAAAATCGTATTTTAAATACAATGCATGGAAGTTGCTAAAATTAAACCCTGTAAAGCGAACCTAAAAAATGGAAAAATAATGATTAAAACTAATTAGAAGGAAAAACTATACGGAACCTATATATACGAATTAGAAGAAAAAACTAGAAAATCGTCCTTGGAAAAAGTTAAAAGTAGCGAAGGTGATAATTATAATTATTAGTTCTCCTTAATAATTAGGAACTAATTAAATCACTTCTTAGTTCACTGTTTATGGAAATTATCCCCGAATGAATGATTGAGATTATCCCCGTTAGATTTAAGCATACAAATGGTCTATTCAAGGAGACCAATATCAATCGAGTTCATGAATTAAATCGCAGTCCATGAAAAATCACAATTTTTGATATCCCAACATAAAAGGAATTAATACTACCATTTGTGATGCCATTTTAGATTCTAGATTAGCAAGGCAATACCTTTTTTTTTGGCTCGTACGAAATAATGTTAAATATCTTTTATAAAATTATTTGAATGTAGTATTCATGTTATAAATTCGGCACTCATAGAGTTTATGTATATAGATTGGCATAAAAATTTCAATATTATTTTGCTGATACTTTCTGCAAATAAACTGAAAATTAACTTCAAAGATATTTAATTTCAAAATACAGGGTGAGTCAAAAGTCACAGTACACCCTGGCTTTTCGAAAACCTTGCTGGAATTGGGAAATCTGAATATTCCAGTAAGGTATGGGTAAGGTGGTCTATCTTTAACGGTATGTACCGAACATGACCGTCATCTTGAAATTGGCCATCTTGAATCTAAGTCAATTTTTTAAATGGAAAGGGGTTCGTGTGATATACCAAATAACATCAGCATTTTCTGACAATTTCATTCCTGTAAACAGATTTGAAGTAGCAGTTAAGGTTTAAAAGTTACAACACATTTTGTTTGGAATTACAGGCTGGACTGTTCTCCATAAAGGACAGTCATTTAATGTCAATGATAATAAAATAACAAGGATTGCTTATGCGATGCTACCATCTAGCGAGGAAATTTGCAAACAAACTAACTGTGACGTCACTCCTAGACCCGACGAGCGGGCAGCGCAGGAGAAATGCTTGGAATACGCTGTTCTGCTGCCGCGTATAATATAATTTAATAATTACTTAGAAAAACCAGAACTCGCAACGCGTAAAATATTTGACATTTCCAAAACATAAATGTTGAAAATTTTGAGTGAACAAATTTAAACGCATTAAAAAATTCAATCTGAAATCAAGCCATGATTACACTGAATACAGTGGAGCAGACAAACTTCCAACGAGATCTTCAATACGGTTTGTTAGGTCTACCAGCGGGAGACTACCACCTTGAAAAATTTTAAAGAAGAGTGCTTTAAAATTAAATAATACCGGTACTTAAATTTTTAATATCAGACACTAGCATCGACGTAGCCAAACGCGCAAAAAATTACCACCATAAGTCAAGTAAACGTATTTTTGAGTGAGCATCCAACCCCTCTCGATGTTTAGGAAAATGAGAACATTCGTCTGCATTAAGTAATTGAATTTAATGCGAAAACTTTAAAGATCTGTGCACTTTATTTTTATAATGCATATTTTTTTCCCGAACTAGTAATTCGCTCAAATGATGTCTTTAAGCTCTTTTAAGCCTCTTCTGGGCCTTCTAGCTTAAGTTTTATTGTAATAAAAAAGCATATTTCTGACTTTAGCGCATATTTTTGAAGAGATGTTGCTTACAACTACAGTTCATTTTTATCCAAGTATTTGCTGCTGAACAGGTAAGTTTTTAATGCAGTTTTAACTGCATACATTTTTTTTGACGTTTTTTTTTTTAGCACATATACCATATTTGCGCATATTTTTGCACTTTTTAGTGCATTTAAATCCGAACCCTAATTACAATTAAAATGCAATAACCTGCTATTAGTTTATCTGTGGTTCAGTTGATTTTTCCGAATAGATTGGCCATTTATTTTCCAGTAATGTGTTAAATTTAAAAGAATCACTGGAGCAAATGTATCATTATAACATAATATTTCATAAATTTATGTTTTTGGATCAACACTTTATTAAGAGTCGTGTCAGTATTTTTTTCATTTTTTTAAGCTTATTTATTGTAGCCCCGCTCCTTTTTTCTTTCCAGTATTGACATTTTCAAGTATTCAATTAAAAACATCATTTAAGTGAATTACTATTTCGGGAAAAAATTTGCATTATATGCAAATCCGAAGCCTATTTATAAAAATAAAGTGCACAGATCCTTTTAGTTTTTGCATTACAATAAAATCGACATTTTCAGTTTATGAATTAAGCTAATTTTGAATTAATAAAAAGGGTATGAAAAAAAAAATAACTTATTAATATATCAGATCAAACATATACATAATTATATGTAGTAATTTGCAATAACATATAATAAATTTTATCAAAAATTTCAAATAAATAAAAAGAATATGTTAATTGTTGCTGTGTTCCTATGCTTTTCCTTTGAAGCAAGGTCTAGGAGTGACGTCATCTGCACCAGCCAATCACGTCAATTTACCCGCATAAGTAATCCTTGTTATTTTAATATCCTTGATTTAATATGTTCAACATGGTGTCCCTCTTGGTGAAGACACATATGAAGGCGCTGAATCCAATCGTCATGCACTCGCAGAAGGATTTCCGATAGTGTTGAGCGATACTCGATACTTAAGTATCGTCGATACTTGTGGTAACGACGAAGTATCGGTATCGTCGATACTTCGCTTGAAGTATCGAGTATCGCGTGATGTTTCTCAGATTCCTTAATTAATACATGAGAGAGAAATTTTTGAATGTAGAAAACAACAGTATTTTGGCAATTTCAACTATCATTGATCCAAGATTTAAAATAAAACAAAGCAGTGATAGAGCTAGAAATATGTTTAAAAATGAGTTATCAAATTTACTTCCTAGTAGTAATTTATTCACGAACAACAACGAATGTCTTAATGAAAATGATTTTCCTGTGAATGATAATAATATTTGGGTTGAATTAGATAGAGAGATTGAAATGGCAATTAAAAGCACCGATAACGAAATCAATATATAAAATTTTATTCAGAATTACATTGCAGATGCATTTGTTAAAAGATCTGAAAATCGTTTAAAATATTGGCAGCTTCATGAAGAAAATATTATATCACAGCTAACACTAAAATATTTATGTGTTAGTGCAACTTCTATGCCTTTGAACGCGCATTTAGTAAAGCTGGAGAGTTAATCTCAAAAAAGAGGTCAAGATTAAACCCAAAAAGTGTAGATAAATTTCTATTCATAAATTCAATGTATAAAATGAATGAGGATAAATAAAAATGTAATGTAAAATTAATGTCTTTTTTCTTGTTTTTTTTGGTATCGAGTATTGGTAATTGGTATCGACGATACCCACATGGGTATCGATGATATCGAGTACTTAAATTGAGTATCGCTCAATACTACCGCAGAAATGCCAGCAAAATGCCAGTGCGTTGCTGGAGATGGTGTCTGTTTCTGATTTTCTCTGCATATAGAGTTGCTTTAAATGACCCCACAGACAAAAGTCAAGTGGTGTGAGATCAGGTGATCTGGGTGGCCATTCCACAGCACCACGTCGGCCAATCCAATGACCAGGAAATTGAACATCTAATCAATGAACAACATACCTTGTGCAAAAGAGGGAAATTGTCGATGTTGCTTTAGGTCCCACGTGCAAAACTGCATACCTCTGTCTGGGTCATCCTCTGCTAGGTGCTGGAATATCTGAATCTTGAATGGATGCCATTGATGAGCATGAAGGATTCGTACGATCGATGACTGGCTGATTCCACATCCTGCTGACAAACGTCGTGTGCTGCGTTGTGGGTTCTTGACGAAGGACGCCAAAACCATTGTTGAGGTTGTCTCGTCAGTAGCACTCATTGGAAGGCCACTCCGTGCCTTGTCAACCACAGTCCCAGTTTCTCGGAATTTCTTAATTAAGCACCTGACAGTGTTGTGTGAAATTGGAGGTCTTTCTGGGTGCCGGTTGTTAAAATCTGCAGCTATGACGCGGAAATTTCATTCTCCAGATATAAAAATGACCTCAATTCTCTCCTCCGTGGTCAAAGCTATCTTCAGTTACCTGCTACAAAATGAAAAAATATGTTGTAACTTTGAACCATAACTGCTGCTTCAAATCTGTTTACAGGAATGAAATTGTGAGAAAATGTTGATGTTATTTGATATATCACACGACCTTCTTTCCATTTAAAAAAAATCGACTTAGATTCAAGATGGCCGATTTCAAGATGGCGGCCATGTTCGGTACATACTGTAAAACATAGACCACCTCACCCGTACCTTACTGGAATATTCAGATTTCCCAATTCCTGCAAGGTTTTCGAAAAACCAGGGTGTACTGCGACTTTTGACTCACCCTGTACAATCTCACTTGCGTGAACAAAGTTTAGTGCTTTCTTATGCTTAAAGATAGTATAAATTAAGTTGATAATGGAAAGTAGAATTAATTTAAATGATGATTTATAATTTTCATCTTAGGAGAATTTCAAATTTAAAAATCATTTAGTTCAATAAAGTTATTCTGAAACCGCTGGATATAAGATTATTGAAATAAAAATTATTAAATTTATAAAGAAAAAAATTACAAAAAAAGATTATTAAGAGAAACTGTCTCAAAAAATTAGATCCCAATAATTTAGCACAAATATCCATTAACATAAATTAAAATACACAATCAAGATAAATAAATTAACAATAGACATTTAACTAAACACCAACAATTAAGAAACATCTTAATCACTTAAATTCCCTAATAAAATACTTTAGATGAGACTTGACTGTCTACGAAAACGTTTTTATATTTAACTAGCCTTATACCCGGCGTTGCTCGGTTTTAATAAAAAAAAAAAAGCTGTAAACCAAACAATGCAAAGCTTCCAAGTAAATAATGTTCTTAATGAAGCTTAAAAATTACGTGAAATGTCAACAAGTGGCCAACCAACATACAGTTGACAACGAGAAAAGCAAGGAAACTTTTGATCAAGTCCAACAACCTTAAGATATTATCCCTGAGGTTTGTTGATTGACATAGCGAAACTGAGCTTAAGAGGAAATTGCATTTCTTGAACTGAAATGGCAAATCTGTGTCTGATGGAATCAGCGGGATTCTTGGAACGAACAATCGGCCTCGGTGGCTCAGGGGTTGCGTGATCGCCTCTGATGCCCGAGAACGCGGGGTCGACCCAGCCGAGGACGACGAGGATTTTTTCAGGGGGAAAATCTTGAGATCACGCACTTCCTTCAGAAGGGAAGTAAAGCCGTTGGTCCCGTGTAGTCGTTTGCCGGCTGCACGTTAAAGAACCCTTGCGAAGCAAAATTTGCGGCCCCTATAACGCCGTCCTGAAATGACCATGGCAGTTGAAAAGGACGTTAATACCAAACAAACCAAACCAAACCTTGGAACGAACAAAATTTCATTTTTGTATTTCCCTGTGATGATCATATCCTTGATAACATGAGGATTCATGCTTTTGATAACTATAACCTTGTTTCATTGCACAATCGTGGAGGGTCCAAGTTTCTCAGCAATATGACTGGAGCTCCTTCTTTGAGGATAAGGTTGTGCGGTGGCATTCCATTTGGTTGGACAAAGTTTAGAAACTCAATTGGGAAGCCTACAACAGTGTCAATAGATCGGAAAGAACTTGATGTTTCAGGGCAACATTTTTAGCAGATCATAATTAAATTTTTCGACTTCCAAGAATTTGTGGAGCCAAAATCGCATGTTCGCACAACGAGAAGGAGTCTTTGTAGTTGTTTTTCATGTTAGAAAGGACTTCTGCCTTGAGCTCATCTATTGTGCCAAACATCTGTTCACATGGCAGCTAATGCATGTCGAGCTGTTTGGTACAAAGGCAATGTTCCGCTGCCAATGACAAGCAGCTGCTGTGAAAAGTGCTCAGCTGTTAAATCTCTAAACACACGGGCTCTCATGTTGCTCTTCAGTTCCAGTTTCTGAACATGTTGCCATAGAATGGAGGTCTTCAAAGAAGCATTCAGCTCATCAGCCTTTGTGCCTTTTGGGATGACGGGAACGATCTGTCGAACTTCTCCTGCAAGTACCACAGTCACTGCCTGTGATGTCCTGCAAAATCTTGTCAACAGCTTCCAGTTCTTTGCGATGTGACATAGTGCACTCATCCCAGACTATGAGCCGTGTTTGTTGCAAAACCTTGGCCATTACTTGAAATGTTGAATTACTTGAAATGTTGCATATTGGAGAATCTGTTTTGGCCAAGTTCAAAGGAATCTTAAAAAGCTGAATGTGCAGTAAAAAATGTTGATGCAATGCCAGAAGATGCCACAGCAAAAGCTATGCAATTCTGCCTGGTCTTTGCGAGAAGGTTGATCAGGAAGGTTTTTTTCCTGTGCCTCTAGGTGCATCAAGAAAGAAAAGCTGTCCAGTCTTTCTTTTAAAAATATTAATTATCCTGTCGTAAGCAGCTCTTTGGTCATTGAGTGGCTTTGGCTCGTTTTCAGCCACAAAAGCCTCCAGTTCATCTCTCTATCTTCTATCTATCTATCTTCTTCTGTTACGCCTTTACGTGGTCAGAGAAATTAGCATCCCTCCTAAAAAAGAGAGAGAGAATGTGTGTGTGTGTGGGGGGGGGAGGTGGTAAGAAGCGTTATTTCTTCACCATGACCTTGACCTCGGATCAATTCGACTTGCCTGAAACCTTCCCAGGATTAACCTGAATTACCATACAAAATTTCATCAAGATTGGTCTAGCCATTTTGGAATGCACAGCAAACAGACAGACATACAGAAAATTTTAATTTTTACTTTTAATTTTTATTTCAATCATCTCATTTATTTACCTTGAAACCTTCATACAGCATCTGTGTCAAACAGAACTGAAAGAACCGACGTTGTTCCATTTTATTTTTTATTTTATATTCACCTTTTGCCATCATATCCGACTGGAGAGTTTGTCACCATCTGAAAAGAAGTCATCGGAGTTTGGTAACTGTGTGTGATTCATCTAGAGTGTCTACAATTTTTGAATGTAATCTACATAAGAAGTCGAGGTAAGAGTAATGTCCAGCGGTTTCAGAATAACTTTATTGAATTAAATGACTTTTGAATTTGAAATTCTCCTAAATTTGAAATTATAAATCATCATTTAGATTAAAGATACTAACTTTCAGTATTCAAAAGCCCGCATTCAGAGTTTGTTGAACCTGCCGAAAACTACTCATAATCGAAATTGCGGGGAGTGCCGTTGCTTCCTTTTCACATATCCCAGGTCCTCCATTATTCTTTTCATAGTTTTGTCTGACATGTTAAAGTTTTTCGCCATCCATGTGAACGTGAGGCCCACTTTCGTATTCAGGAGCTCTCCAGCGAACGCTATTCGTTTTGAGAAAGCTTCACCCGCTTTCGTCCCAGTTCCCGTTTTCTTTCGTCCCGATCTATTCTCTAGTGTTTTAACTGTTTTATAAATACACCTACGCTTGAATCCCTGGCCTTCCAAATGCTTCGCAATTTCATATTTCTTCATTTCAGAGTGCAGAGAAACAAAATGCTCCACTTTTTTATCTTCCTGTTTGCTGCTTGCCATAATTGAAAATATTTTGTAAACCTGGTATCGTTTTGTTCATTAGAAAGTGTTCTATCGTGAAACGTGCGTGATATCGTTATTGACATGACGCACCGATATAACCTGCGTGAAAACTTTGTGCACGTTTTTTCTTCGTACGTTAATGATGAAAGGAACAGAATAAAAATATGGTTGCAATTTGAGATTGAACTATATTTATCTATTGAATGTAAGCCTTGCAATACATGGGTAAAACTTTAATAATAAGCCGAAAGTTTTTATCAAATAATACTGGTTTTTATCAAATTGTGAACACAGTGATATAAGTAAGTTTAAATGTAAAATGTTGTGAACACAAGATAATATGAGGGCTAACTATTGTGTAAAAACAATAAAGAAGACAATAAAATTTTAACAAAAGGATTACACCGACAACAGGGTGTGCTAGTAGATTCCAGACGTGTACCGGAGTTCATAAATTGAGACTTCACCTGTTCGTATGTATACAACGAATGTTAGAAGAAGGAGGGTAAAAATGGATGCGTTCAGGACGGAAAAGGAGGAGTAATGCGTTTTTATTGGCGGGAAAAAACCCGGAATTTTTGTAACATCATGGTGGTTTCACGGGATTGATTGCTGAAGTTTTGACTGAAATTCCGGTGGAAGTCTTGGAATATCCTGTCTACAGCCCAGACTTGTCATCATGTGATTACCATATCTTTGGGCCGTTCAAGAAGACATTGCAAGGGAAACGTTTCAATTCGGACGAAAACGTGAAGGATGCAGTGAAAGACTTTTTCAAAAACAACCACAATCCTTCTACGCCAAGGCTGTGTAAACGATAGGTTCAATGCCTCAACAAACATGCTGATTACTTTTAGGTTAGTACATATCCAGACCGTGTCCACTTTTCATTTGGGCAACCCTTATGATATATGAGGTAATGGAAAGTTAATGTAATAAAGGAATAACATGGATTGATTCGAAGTTTTGCAAAAAGACTTCGGAAAAAAGACTGTTTAAAAGGTGAGCTCATGGCTAATCCTGTTGGTTGAGAATAGAAAATAATATTGAATGAAAGGTGGTTTTGTTTCAATATGATGTCAATGATGGATAACAGATCGATGCAATCTTGCTGGGGAAGGGGAGAACAGAATAGACATAGAACAAAAAAATAAACATTACCATAACTTCTGCGGATACCACTTCTCATAATACATGACTACCTTGAAGTAGAAATATGCGTATTCATGATGAATAAAAACTTTGTGAAAAAGAAGACCCTTTTAGTGTGTTACGAAGAGAATAGGTATTTTTCAAGAATAGACAGAATGGAAGGATTGATTCTGCCTATCATTTGGCGCATCCAAAAAATTAGTGGATTGGGATTTGGGCTAGAATTTCAAGGAATTTAATAGAATTGGGCATATCAATGTATTATAGACATTTAATGCGAAAAATATACAGGATGTCCCATGTTACCTGTACCAGCGAAGATCTGTGGTCTGGGAACACCAATACCTATCGATTGAACCCCATGGATGTTCCGCGATTTTTTGTAGTTTTCGAGATATGAATTTTTTTGTTTTATTTTCAGATTTTTTTAAAATTTAGGACGGTTTTAGCTATAACTTTTTCTGTGAAGTGATTCTTTGAGATTTTCTCTGTTAGTATTATGGCTAGCATGTGTGTTCGTCTGTAACAACACTAAACACCAAAATTCTAACTACTACTAGCTCAGATTTTGATCACAAAGTTAAAATTTATGTTTGAGAGAAATTGTTACGTGATTTCAACCTGAAAAAAATTACTTAACCCTGACTGAATAACTTCCTGATAATTTTAAAAACTTTATGGGTTCTTTAGCTCTCAAAATAACACAAAAAAGTTGGTACTTTATAGGGCATTTTTACGCGAAAACGGAGTTTAAAGTTGATACAGTCAAAAATAGTGAAATTAGGAATGTTAGATAAAAAGATGTAAAATAACGTATTTAAATTCAAATCATAATTATGTTTTCACATTGTGCTAAATAAAACAACAGAAATAATCTTAAGAAATCATTTATTTATTACTGTTTTCACAATAAATGTTCAAAGTGCCTGCCACCTGCCGCAATGTACAGTGCGGCACCGACGCAAAAAATTACCGCGCAAAATCTCGGAAGGCTGGGGTTTTTTGTCGTATTATTTCTTGAGCTTCATTTAATTTAGTTTTTAACTCCTCCAAACTCGAGAATTCGTGGTGGCACACCAATTCCTTATAGCATCCCCAGATAAAAAAATCTATGGGGCTCAGGTCAGGGGACATTACGGCCAATCCACCTCTCTGGGAAATGCTCGTTCAAATGGCCTCTAACTTCTCTTGCAAAGTGGCCAGGGGCACCGTGGCACTGAAATATCATGTTCTGGCGTGTTAATAAAGTGACATCCGAATCTGCCATGACCTCCACAAAATCATTTTGTAAAAAATTTAAATAATTTTCACCATTTAATCTTGTTGGGAGTTCTTTTGGGCCAATCAGTTCTCTGCCAACAACGCCTGTCCTAAATTGATGTTAAAAATTGTGACGCCGAACCAGTTTTGGATTTTCGGTCGCCCAGGAATAGTAGTTGTGCATATTAAATATTCCGTTGCGGGTGAATGTTGATTCGTCTGTCCATACAATTCGGTCGAAAAACTCGGGGGTCTTCGTTGTTTCTTCTTAACATCTCTTGACAAAATTCAATTCGGTGTTGGTAGTCCGGTGCAATTAAATCTTGCACTTTTCCTATGTGATGCGGGTGATATCTCTCATTGCGCAGTATTCTGTGCGAGGAATTCCTGTGAAAGAAGGACAAAAAAATTAACACACACAAGTATTTTTTATTATTATTGTTGTCTACCTGCTTCTTGCATCGTAACCACTTGCCTGCGCCCGAGACCCTTAATCATTGTTTACCTAAACTGTGCTTTAAATAAAAGTTGTTCTTGCGAGTAAAATTTTATGTAAATACGTTATTTTGCATCTTTTTATCTAACATTCCTAATTTCACTATTTTCGACTGTATCAACTTTAAACTCCGTTTTCGCGTAAAAATGCCCTATAAAGTACCAACTTTTCGTGTTATTTTGAGAGCT
>JAHWFO010108437.1:0-11283 GCA_023313115.1 Rhysida immarginata
AAAAAAAAAAAATTCATGCATGTTCCCCATTGGCCAGATAATATACATGTTATTGTTTATCGCTAGAGATTTCACGTTGCATTTTTAAATTGTTTTGTTCATTTATTTAAAGCTATTATTAATTTGCTTGATTGTTAGTTTGGCGCCGACTCAAAATTAATTAGATACTTACATTAGTTTAGAAATTTACTTATTAATACTAAAAAGATTTATTTTATTTTTCACTTTTCAGTTTCTGTTTTCGTCGGTTTAATTTTTTTTGTTAAGATGGTTTTATTTTTTAATTTTTTGTGGCTAAAATCTACAAATTCTTATATTAACTACTAATTTTTGTTTACTATTACTCAGTTACCCACCTTACTTGAACAATTAACTGTTCTAGGAAATAGTTTATGTACTTTAACAATTACTTGTTATTCATATAATATAAATAATCACAAAACAACAATATTTTTAAACCAACTTGGGCAGGCCTACAATAAATGCTGCTCGTATGAGAAAACGATATGAAGAATCTCACAATGAGGAAAAATAAAGGTTGAAAGCCAATGCAAAGAGAAATAGATTAAGACCTTCAGAGGAGAGTTTAGATTAGCTATTAGTTCAGAGGAAAGACTTTCAAGGATGAGAGACTATATTAACTAGTCAGGCAACCGAAATGCCCAGGACCGATAGGATTTTAAAGCATTCGAGAATGAAAAGGAAAGCATTTGATTTCTAATAAAAAACCCTTTCGTTGTTAAGAATTAGATGAGGTTGCTAAGGAAGCCTCTGTTTGCTAAGCAAGGCGTTATTCTAATTAAAAAGTATAGTTCAAACTGAATAAAACTAGCTGAAAAGTTAAATGGATAAAGTTTAATTAATAATTAATTTGTAAGCATTGAACATATAAGAATCCTTTAATTTGTAAGCATTCCTATTTAATGAAATAAGCGTTTATTTTGAAGCGTTTTGTGTAAGGGTCAATTGTTTCTTAATAAACTATTGCCAACGCTTTTCTACGTAAGCATGTACCATTGGAGGAATGATTAGCTACTAGCTATTGTTAAAATTTGCCTAACACAAACTATTTATAATTGTTGATAATATAAGGCTTAAGTAATTACGTGCCAAATCTTAGCACTGAAAGTTTCCAATGGTCTCATAATGGTATCATTAACACACGAATCATGGAACCAATTTCGATTATCATTAATTTTACGTCATATTCATTCATGACACGTCATTGCAAGTTGTTTGATATATTACATACCATATCATAACACAGAAAGTATCAAATGGACCATAATGGTTCCATTAAACCACATACCATTGAACCAATTTCGACTATCATTAATTTTACGATATATGCATTCATGACACCTCATTCCAGTTTGTTTGATATATTACATGCTGTTTCTTAGCATTGAAAGTTTACGATGAACCATAATGGTTCCACTAAACCAGGTGCGTTTGAACCAATTTCATTAATCTTAAGTTACATTCATTCATGACACCTCATTCCATGTTGTTTGATATATTACATGTCATATCTCAGCATTGCAGGTTTCCAGTGGACCATAAAGGTACCACTAAACCACATGCCCTTGAACCAGTTTTGACTGATATTGGCCATCAAGGAAAACAATCACGTGTCTTCACTTACAAGGTCGGGACACATTAATATGACCACCTGCTAGTATCCGGAATATCCAACTTTGGCGGCAAGCACAGCAGCTAGTCGACATGGCAGAGAGTCAATATGTCCTCGGAAGGTGGTTGCAGGTATCTGGGACCATTCGGCGATTGGTGCATCCCATAATTCCATCACCGTGCGTGGTGGAGGGTCCAGCTTGCGGACATGGCGATCGAGATGGTCCCACAAATGTTCAATGGGATTGAGGTCCGGGGAGTTTGGTGGCCATAGGAGTAGCTTGAATTCATCCTCATGCTCTTCGAACCAGTCGTGGACAATTTTGGCCATACGGCAGGGAGCATTATCCTGTTGAAAAGTGCCATCATCCTGAGGAAACACTTTCGACAGGAAGGGGTGTACCTTGTCTGCGACGATCGTCAGGTAACGAACAGGATTCAGTGTACCCTCCAGACCATACCCAGAAATATCCCCCAAACAATCACACCTCCCCCACCAGCCTGTCGTCTGCCAACGATGGTGTCGGGATGCCTGTTCTCAGATGCTTCCCGGCTAATTCTACATCGTCCGTCCACCCTGTTCACCAGAAACCGCGACTCGTCAGAGAAAGCAAACCTTTACCACTCGGTCGAGGTCCAATGGCGATAGTCCAATGCGAATTGGAATCGTTTTCGGCGATGCACAGGCGTCAACATGTGGACTGTTACCATATACCTGCTCCGGAGCCCCAACCTCAAGAGGGATCGTTGCAGTGTCTTGGTGCTGACACGCCTAGTGGCCCCACTGTTCATTTGCTGTGTCAGTTGCTCAACAGTGGCACGCCGATTAGTCTTGGCCAGGCGTCGTATCGACGCTCGCCTCTAGGATCGATGGCCCGTGGGGCCCCACAAAGGTGGCCGTTTCTGCTGCCCCACCCCCCCCCTTGGCCCGATAGCCAATGATCATCCCCTTTTGGAAGTCCGACAGGTCACTTGCTCTGCCCATGACGGCGACAATTGCTGTGTTAACGTATGCTACTACACGTTAGCTGTATAAAATGATTTTTCTTCAGCATACTATGGGACGTTCCAACATGTTCGAGGAGAGGTGGTCATATTAATTCCTAAGACTTTTCTCTTCTTTAGCTATGGAATGCCAAGGAAAGAGCAGCATTTGGCAGTGCACAGGCCATTTATACATGGAATTGTGTAGTGAAAAACGTGGTCCTCCCTGTTATTTGTGACCTTTTGAACTGGAAATAGTTCACCGATTGTTTCCTCCAACGAACTCAGTCTTTCATTTTTCCTAAGGTGTCGAATGGCGAAAGCGGAAGTCGAAAATTCGGAAGCGTTCGAACGCTAGACCACCAACAGACAGACGGACGGACGGACGCACATTGTGAAAACATAAGTAGCTATCCTAATAATAGGTTATCGCAAGTATACAAAGTGTATCTGAATGGTCTGTACAAACTTGGAGGGGAGATAGTTATCGTTCAAATACGGTCCAATGTTCATATGAACATTTTTGCTTAGAATCACCCATACTGAGATATGAACAGAAACAAGTCAGGCAACCGAAATGCCCAGGACCGATAAGATTTTAAAGCATTCGATGAAAGCATTTGATTTCTAAAGAAGCCTCACGTTCTTAAGAATTAGATGAGGTTGCTAAGGAAGCCTCTGGAAGAAGGAAGCAAGGCGTACTTCTAAGGGAAATATATAGTTCAAACTGAATAAAACTACCTCAAAAGTTAAATGGAGAAAGTAGCAATTCTTTATAGTTTAAAACATATACAAATCCTTTAATTTGTAAGTATTCCTATTTAATGAAATCTGTGTAAGGGTCATTTTGTCTTTATAAACTATTGCCAACGCTTTTCTACGTAAACATGTACCACTGAAGGAATGATCAGCTATTAGCTATTGTTAAAATTTGCCTAACACTAACTGTTGATAATATAAGGCCTAAGTAATTAAATGCTATATCTTAGCATTGAAAGTTTCCAGTGGTTTCATAATGGTATCATTAAAACACGAATCATGGAACCAATTTCGATTATCTTTAATTTTACGTTATATTCATTCATGACACGTCGTTCCAAATTGTTTGATATATAACCTGCAATATTTTAGCATTGAAAGTTTCAATGAACCACAATGGGTCCACTAAAGCATATTCCTTGGAACCAATTTCGACTGTCATTAATTTTACGTTATATTCATTCAAGTCAAATCATTCCAAATCGGTTGATATATTACATACCATATTTTAGCATTGAAAGTTCCTATGAACCATAATGGTTCCACAAAACCAGGTGCCTTTGATTCGATTTCGACTATCATTAATTTTACGATATATTCATTCATGGCCCATCATTCAAAGTCGTTTGATATATTACATGCCTTATTTTAACATTGACTTTGAGGTAAGTACAAATGATCAGGATTAATTAAAAATATAATTTTTTAAGCTATTTTTCAATTTTTTTTTCTTGGATAGAGATTCCTTTAAAAAAATCTTATGAGCACATACTAACCCAAAGTCACATGGAAGTTGTTTTATATGTTTAAAATACATCTAAAAACACTAGTGATATCAAAATATTGTGACTAAGTTTACTATTATAAATTATTCATACAAAATTATTATTTAAAAATGAGGTATAAATTCATTATTCTTATAAGATGATGTAATAATATAAATCACAATATTAATTAGTAGATTTTTTAAAAAAGCCAATTTAATCTATCACGAGCCCTTTATTAAAATAATTAAAACTCTTTAGGCTTTAGCTATTCATATTAAAATAAATTTAGATAGTTTTATACAAAAAATCTCTATGAGGGTTTCAAAAGTGGGCATATGATAAAGAACTTGTTATTGGAAAAGTTAAACATTTTTAATTTTTAAAATGCTTCAGTAGTCCTGATTAGAATAATTCTTGTTTTCTTAACCTATTAAATTATGTTTATGAATGTATGTTCATGAGTATTTTGTTGATGTCTTTTTAACTCATTCAATTAGATTTTACAGGGTCGGGAAACGTTAATAATGACTACCTGATAGTATCCGGAATATCCATCTGTGGCGGCAAGCACAGCAGCTAGTCGACGTGGCAAAGAATCAGTAAGTCCTCGGAAGGTGGTTGCAGGTATCTGGGACCATTCGGCGATCAGTGCATCCGTAATTCCATCACCGTGCGTGCTGAAGAGTTCAGCTTGCGGACATGGCGATCGAGATGGCCCCACAAATGTTCAATGGGGTTGAGGTCCGGGGAGTTTGGTGGCCATAGGAGTAACTTGAATTCATCCTCATGCTCCTCGAACCAGTCGTGGACAATTTTGGCAGTATGGCAGGGAGCACTGTCCTGTTGAAAGGTGTTATCACCCTGAGGAAACACTGTCGACATGAAGGGCTGTACCTGGTCTGCGACGATCGTCAGGTAACGAACAGGATTCAGTGTACCCTCCAGACCATACCCAGAAATATCCCCCAAACAGTCACACCTCCCCCACCAGCCTGTCGTCTGCCAACGATGATGTCGGGATGCCTGTTCTCAGATGCTTCCCGGCGAATTCTCCATCGTCCGTCCACTGTTCACCAGAAATCGCGACTCGTCAGAGAAAGCAACCCTTTGCCACACGGCCGAGGTCCAATGGCGATAGTCCATTGCGAAATGGAGGAGTTTTCGGCGATGCACAGGCGTCAACATGGGTGCTGTTACCATACGCCTGCTCCGGAGCCCCAACCTCAAGTGGGATCGTTGCACTGCCTTGGTGCTGACACGCCTAGTGGCCCCACTGTTCATTTGCTGTGTCAGTTGCTCAACAGTGGCACGCCGATTGGTCTTGGCCAGGCGCCGTAACCAACGCTCGCCTCTAGGATCGATGGCCCGTGGGGCCCCACAGTTACCTCTTTGGTTGCTCGAAACTGTCTGATTCGTCCATTCGCAGTGCACCTTCACAACGGCAGCCCTTGTGGCCGTTTCTGAAATGCTGTCCCCATTGGCCCGATAGCCAATGATCATCCCCTTTTGGAGGCCCGACAAGTCACTTGCTCTGCCCATGACGGCGACAATTGCTGTGTTAACGGATGCTACTACACGTCTGCTGTTGTCAGCTTTTAATGATATGCAATGATTTTTCATCTGCATATCATGGGACGTTCCAACATGTTCGAGGAGAGATGGTCATATTAATGTGTCCCGACCCTGTATATATTGAGTAAAACGAACTTTTTAATGAGACATACACTCTCTTTATGCAGAGTTTAACATAATTTTACAAATTGAATATTTTTTTAATCTTATCTTCTCTTCCTCAGGTATTTGGCTACCGGTGATGCCCAACAAACTATCGCATTGAGTTATAGGATGGGAAAATCAACAGTTTGTGGTATTATCCAAGAAACTTGCAATGCATTATGGGATGTCCTGCAACCGTTCTATGTGAAACCTCTTGTAGGTAATTAATGGGTTGAGGTTTCCAAAGATTTCTGGAAAAAATGGAATTTTCTTAACTGCCTGGGATCAATCGATGGAAAGCATGTCGTGATTCAAGCAACACAAAATTCAGGATCTTTCTTTTATAATTACAAAAATACTTTTAGTATTGTACTCATGGCAATAAGTGATGCAAATTACCGTTTCCCATCATAGACACAGGTGCGTGTGGTAGGCAGAGTGATGGGGGTATATTTGCAAATTCTGCTTTTGGCGAGAAGCTTGAAAATGGGACTATGAATCTTCCAGAACCTGCTGCTCTATCAAATTCAGACCAAATACTGCTCTATGTTTCATGGGAATGAAGCATTCCCACTAAAGCGGAATCTCTTGCGCCCATATCCAGGCAGAAATCTGGATAAAGATAGAGCCATTTTCAATTATCGTTTGTCTAGAGCTCGACGGGTTATAGAAAATACCTTTGGCATCTTACCATCAAGGTGACCAATTGTAGCGAATCCAAAAAAAATTGACGCAATAATAAAAGCTACATGTTGTTTACATAATTATTTAATGATCTCTGAGAAGACAGATGTATGCAGAAATCAGAAGTATTGTCCTACAAGCTTTGTAGATTATTGTGACAGCCAGGGGGCAGTATCCCCAGGACAGTGGCGTGAAATTGTAAAGTCTGTCTCAAAAGTATAGAGACTTTGCAAAAACTGTCACATTAGCACATCAGTAAATTTTTTGACCATACCAAATAAAACACTATTTATTCACACTGTGAACATGATTATTACATAATTTCAAAAATAAATAGCTTTTCGTTTTCTTACAAAAACATATTTTGAAATAATCAGTACAAAAAAGTGTCTCAAAAGTATAGAGACTCACCTCCAAACTGAATGGTCATAACCTGTTTTAAATAAAATTGACCCTTTGGAATAGTCCAAATTATAAAGTAAGTTATAATTTGTATTTAATTCCTACACAATAAAGAGTGACAATGGTGGAAAAGACATTTCTAAAGATGAAATATAATGTAAGTGAAATCTGCAGGTTGACAGCAAATGGCAAGACAGAGAAATTTCTGCTGAAATTGGAAGATACACAAAATCATTGCAGAGCAACGGATATGTGAAGAAGAGAACAGGATGGCCAACAAGCACTACTGAACGAGATGTGCGCCAATTTTTTCGGCTTGCTGGTACTGGTACAAATTCCTTACGGAAAATACCACGTGAATTGGGTGGACAAATATCCAAAGATACTGTACACAGAAGTTTTAAGGCAAATCCTGTACTTGTTTACACCAGGAAGAAGACAAAACCACGTCTAACCAAGGAGCACAAGAGAGTTCGATTGGAATGGGCTCGGGAGCGTATGTCGTGGACAGATGAGTGACTTTCTGTAATTTTTTCTGACGAAAAGAAGTGGAACCTGATTGGTTCCGATGGAAATGCATTTTACTGGCATGATTTGAGGAAGGAACTAGAATCCTTTTATAGCAACCAGCAAGGCGGTGGAAGTGTGATGGTGTGGGGTGGATTCTCCTTCAATGGGACTACCAGTTTGACATTTTTGACTGGGAGACAAAACTCCTTAAAGTACCAAGATACACTGGAAAACCACTTGGTACCTTTCATGTCTTTTTTGGTTTGGAAGAATGGCATTTTTCAGCAGGACAATGCTAGTATACACAAATCGCAATCAACAAACCAGTGGTTTGAAGCACAGGGTATCAATGTGATGAAGTGGCCAGCCAAAAGTCCGGATTTGGATCCTATTGAGAACCTTTGGGCAGTGATGGCATACAAAATTTATGCAAATGGTAGACTGTACTCTTCCATTGCAGAATTGAAAAGTGAAATCGAAATGGTTTGGTTTAATTTGGATCCAAGTCTTCTTCAAAACTTGATCTCATCAATGAAAGATAGAGTGTTTCAAGTAATTAAGTCCAATGGTAACTTTATTTGAACATGGCTTGAACATTGTTGTTTAATTAGGTGAGTCTCTATACTTTTGAGACACTTTCAAAATATTTTTTGTAAAAAAACGAAAAGCTATTTATTTTTGAAAATATGTAATAATCAATGTTCACAGTGTGAATAAATAGTGTTTTATTTGGTATGGTCAAAAAATTTACTGATGTGCTAATGTTGCAGTTTTTGCAAAGTCTCTATACTTTTGAGACAGACTTTATCATCAGATATTGGACTTTTATCTGTGAGCATGATGGGAGGAAATCATTCAAGCAATACAGCTGTAAATATCCGAGACAGTTTTTGCTAATATTTTACCAGTCTTGCTTGTGACATACCTTGGCAGTCTCATTATGCTCATATTCAGTAATTAGATAACTGTAATTAATTCTTTTTAAATATTTCATATTTTGAAAATAGAGTGAATGAAATGAATTAAAATGAACAATATTAGATTTAATACTGGAAAATAGATTTAATGATAAATGTTTACCCTCATGAAAATGACAGAAGTCAAGAGATGTGAATGATTATAAAAGAATAATAAAAAAAAATTAAAATAATAATAAATAAAAAATGAAATCAAATGAAAACAAATTACAATATTAAATTACAAAATGTTCATATTATTGTTCAAACTCAATCTGAAATAATAACCATTTTTGCCTGAGCTTTTTTCCTGCTTGGAAATCTCCTTAAAGGAGCTGCAACACTCAGCCCATATAGTTCTTCCTCATCTGGCTCATGTCGCATATATTCTAACATGGTTCTTTCAAAAGCATCCGGTGTTTTTGCCTTTTCTCTATAATTCAGTGGAGGCTCAGGTGATTGAATGCTACTGTTGCTGGTAATGAACGGCGAACAGATGGTAAACCCGATTGAATGCAACCTGTCATTTCAGTTTCAACTGCAGAATCATTCGTGCTCAATGCAACTGAATCTTCATTAATCACAGAAATGCTATCGCATATCTCAGGCTCAAAATTTGTTAAATTGCTGTCATCAGTTGTCTCCAGATTAGTTGTTGTGCTGAAAGAGAAATGCAAAAAATATTTAAACATTATAGCTAATTGTAATATTTTTCATTGAGAATCAATAAAATTATTGTTAATAAAAATAAATTGAATAAAATTTATAATTTAAAATGTTTCATTTACCAATAAAAATCAGAAGGTGGACTAGTCTCAGGTAAAATATCTTTAGCACAGTTCACAAATCCACATGCTTTTGTACAATCAAAATTTTTGCAATATACTGGTGTTCATGGCTTATCTTAAAATAATGATACAACTAGAAATGATTGCAAAATAATAGTGCAATCATACATGGCTTTAGAGCTATTGAAAGCATATAAAGTTAATTTTACTAGATACTATTTAGAACAGACCAAAAATCCATAAAATAAAAAATTATGGATTATGAGAATTTGTTTATTTTTTTCATATGAAAATAATGAATATAAAAGTACATTATTACCTTCTTGGCTTCACACAATCGCTGTAAAATGACATCAAGTCAAAGTAAATCCATTTTTTGATCCATCTTGGCCTGTTCCACTAGGTTTCCTTTGTTTTTCCTTAACGAAGCGATCGCGAAGATTTTTCCACTTACGCTGTGTATCTTCCACTGAATTTCATTTTTTAAAAAAATTGGAAAAAATTAAATTTGAAATTAGGTGAATTAATATAATTTTTAAATTAAATTTCATTGGAATTTAAAATCATAACTGAACTTATTATCAGCGAAGCTGACCGAATTCAGCCAGGTACAGCTATGTCAATTCCAGATTACACATTACAAACTTTAAATGCATATAAGTGAAATTCTATTACAAATAAATTGCTAGGTTTTTATATTTTTTTCAGAAGCATTTTATTACTAATACATCCCTTGAAATTTTAAAATTAAGTGATAATATATAATAAAAATAATGATTCTCCACAAGGGGGAGGGGGTGAATTCATGACGATAAAAAAAAACTTATAAGAAATTCTCTATTATTGTAAAAAACTTCAAACTGCATTGTTGAATAGCTGAAAGCTTAATAAATAATTGCAACTAAATTATATACACAAAATTTATTAATAATCAATTTAATATTAGAATATATATAGAATATTCAACATTTTAGAAAATATATGTACTTGTAATAGAGAAACTCAAAGTAAATAGATCGCTGGGAAAAGGTATAACTGCATTTGCACGAAAAAAATTGAAGTAAAGTAAACAATGCTTAATAAATAAAGAATGTACCTGTCAATTTCACTTCCGCCGCAAGCTGCTTCCAAATCTTTTCTTTTAATTTTTTAGCACATTTTCTATATATAGAAATGTGCTTATGTGATCGGTTTGTCCAGCTGTCCGTCCGTCCGTCCGTCCGTCCGTCCGTCCGTCCGTCTGTAGACAATCCCACAATTCATTGCGTTGCATGTATTGAATTGCATGTATTGCAATCTCACAATTCATTCAATCATGTCTTGAATTTCTGGAAGAAACGAATTATCCTCGCATTTGGTAAAACGCGTGTTGAGAACATGGGTTCGGTTCTGCGCGTGCTTTAAACATTAATGAGATGGTGTGCGTGCAGGATGCACGTGTTTGACGATTATTAAAAGGGCAGTTCGGTCCCTAAATCAAGAGAATTTTTTTATTCCTGAGGAGCTTAGCATTTATTACGATAACTTGAAAACGAATTAACTTTTTCACAGTCTGTTTTCACCAATCCATTAAAATGGGACAGAGTACGCAGAAGTACGAACGTGAGATAGCAGGAATAAGTACGTGCTCTAATAGCACGTGCTTAAATAGTACCATTATGATACCCTCTTAAACATTTCCTATAACAAGATATGGCAAGTAATATATCAAACAAATTGTCACAACATATCATGAACGAATATAAAAGAGTAACTAGTGATAGCAAGTATCGGTATAATGGCACGTGTACGTGCAAGGATGTCTCATGAATGAATATAACGGTATATAGTGATGTCTGAATTGTTTAGTAGTACGTGTTTTAATGGTACCAAGTGGTACCATTGGAACTTTCAATGCTAAGATATTGCATGTAATATATCAAACCACTCGTAATAACGTGCCATGAGTGAATATCACGGGAAAATAATGATCATAGTTATTGGTTTAGTAGCACGTGCCCTAATAGTGCCCTATGATACCATATGGTAACCTTGGAACTTTCAATGCTAAGATATGGCATGTAATATATCAAACGACTCGTAACA
>JAHWFO010108437.1:11293-21584 GCA_023313115.1 Rhysida immarginata
GACTCGTAACAACATGTAATGAGTGAATATCACGAGAAAATAATGATCATGGTTATTGGTTTACTAGCACGTGCCCTAATGGTGCCCTATGGAACCATATGGTAACCTTGGAACTTTCAATGCTAAGATATGGCATGTAATATATCAAACGACTCGTAACAACGTGCCATGAGTGACTATCACGAGTAAATAATGATAGTGGCAATTGGTTTTGTAGCACGTGCCCTAATGGTACAATACAGAATTTATAGAACTTTTAATGCTAAGATATGGCGTGTAATATATCAAACGACTCGTAACAACATGTAATGTGTGAATATCATGAGAAATTAATGATAATGGTTTTTGGTTTAGTAGCAAGTGCCCTAATGGTGCCCTATGAAACCATATGGTACCATTGGAACTTTCAATGCTAAGATATGACATGTAATATATCAAAAGACTCATAACAAGGTGCCATGAGTGAATATTACGAGAAAATAATGATAATGGTTATTGGTTTAGTAGCACGTGCCCTAATGGTGCCCTATGGCATGATATGGTACCATTGGAAGTTTCAATTCTAACACATGGCATGTAATATATCAAACGACTCGTAACAATATGTAATGAGTGAATATCACGAGAAAATAATAATAGTTATTGGTTTACTAGCACGTGCCCTAATGGTGCCCTATGGAACCATTGGAACTTCCAATGCTAAGATATGGCATGTAATATATCAAACGACTCGTAACAACATGTAATGAGTGAATATCACGAGAAAATTATGATAATGGGTATTGGTTTACTAGCGCGTGCCCTAATGGTGCCCTATGGAACCATATGGTACAACTGGTAATTTCAATGCTAAGATATGGCATGTAATAGATCAAACGACTCGTAATAACGTGCCATGAGTGAATATCACGTGTAAATAATGATAATAGTTATTGGTTTAGTAGTACGTGCCCTAATGGTGCCCTTTGGTACCATATGGTAACCTTGGAACTTTCAATGCTAAGATGTGGCATGTAATATATCAAACGACTCGTAACAACGTGCCATGAGTGACTATCACGAGTAAATAATGATAGTGGCAATTGGTTTTGTAGCACGTGCCCTAATGGTACAATACAGAATTTATAGAACTTTTAATGCTAAGATATGGCGTGTAATATATCAACCAACTGCTTACGCGTTATTAGATCTTTTGTTATCCATAGCTTATTTGAATCAATTAAGGCTTAATGGTATTTAAAACTCATTACTAATTAATTTATTAGTAGTTAATCGCTTGCTTCAATAAGACTTTAGTAATTTAATATGAAAATCTAATAGATGCTTACACATAACGCTTCAGCAATTGAGACTCACTTCGTTTAACATTATGTGAGAATTCTTACAAATTAAAGAACTTTTATTTTTTTAAGTGTATGAGGAATAACTTCACTCTCCATTTACCTTTCATTCTTCAAGTTTATTCTTTTAAATTCTCTCTATACGTTAGCCTATTTAAATAGTAGTTTACAATTTAGTTTTCATATTTATTTATTTACTCTCAAGTGTTTTAAAATGTTGGTTAATTCTATATATCCATGTACGATGCTATAAATAGAAAATGTGCTCTCTTTATCCGCTTTGGCGGTAAAATCATTCTTGTTATCTTTATACTCTTCCGTTCTCGTATCATACAAGCAGGGATACTTTTGAATTGCTTCGATTAACTTGCTTTCCTCCATTTTTGTTTTTAAAATTACCACCTCAACCCGGTAATGACGTCAAGAGATCTTCAGTTCTGATTGGTGGACCGTTGTGCGTTGGCCGTTGTAATAGAGCACAGTTCTATCCCAGCGCAACAGCGGACGGCGGCTCGACGGCCACCGACATAACGACAAAGCACAACTATGAATTATCTCAGCAAACGGAACGGCTTTCGTTGGAGCACGGCGCAAACGGAACGGCTTTCGTTGGAGCACGGCGCAAACGGTAACGGCAGACTATGAACCAACCTTAAAGCTGCTGTTACTGCGGCAATGAGAAACCCTGAAGTTGCGGCCACTGTTAATAGCCTATTGTCGAAAGAGATCCTGAAACCCAAAGAATGCAACTACCTTGCTGGCTTGTGCGTCGCAGGCGTAACGCTTGTTCAGGGCAAGAGGCTCGATGTCCTTTGCAATTTAACCATAAACGAGTTCCGCATGGCAAAGAAGGTGAACGGATGGAGAGTTGCACTCGTCCAGCACCATAAAACTGAGAAATAGAGAGCCAGTACGATCGTAATGAAGGGACTACTTGGTGACGTTCTCGCCTGGTTTGACCGGGACGGAGTCAGACAAAACCCGCCTAGAAAACAGACTGAGACTTCACTGTTCAATTTGGAAGGGCGACCGCTGACACGGACCTCTTGGCAGCTGCAGTTGCTTCAGAAGAGATCGGATCCCGTTATGCTCGAATAATCCTAAACTCGCTGAGCATATTGTCTGGATCCCCCAGCTCGTTTATTCACCGGTACCTGAATCATTGCTCATCTGCGGCTGCACAGCACTACCAAGCCGGGAAAGCAAGCTTCAATCAGAATGCGTATTGCAAAGTTAACCAGTTTTGGACTTCTCTCCGGAGATGGAGGTGGTCCCCTCTGAGGGCGCTTCGACCATCAGCGATGGAGATAAGACGTCGGATGAGGAACAGGCCGACTTCGAAGGCAGCGCTTTTGGATAATTATCTTTCTAGTATTTTGTTGTTACTAACTTTTTGTACTCTTCTAATCTAATTTGTGCCAATTTTCTTACTTAATTACATGTGAACAAAGCTACAGTGGAAATCTCCATTAAAAATTACTTAAGTCCGACCAGGGCCTTAGTCTGGACTTTTACTCATCTCACTTCACCTCGAACTCATCGCGGTTGTTTAACACGCATAAATTTTCTCGACTCACAAATCGGTAATCTGGAACAGGTTAACTCGATCAGTGAGTCACAATTCGTAGCCATCGGCCGTACGCGTTGCTAATTGAATTATGGGATATGCAAAAAATTATGGGATCTTAGGTGGAGGTTAAAATGCTATAACCAATCAAATCGCAAGATTATTTCGTCATTAAATGTTGAACGTAGAGTTAGCACGTGCTTATCAGATTCAGGTTGTTTGGTTAACATGAAAAAAATAGTAGAAAAATAAGCTTTACATTTTTTAAATAAAAAATTTAAATAAGGCTTTAGTTCGTCAATTAGCTGATTCGCTAATTCTTTTGTAATCCTAAATAATCTGCGAAAATGGTCGTCATGCAGATCAAAGGCATTCATTCGTGGCCTAAGAATTCTTTCCCTTCTTAGCGCACGTCTTTCATCCCTTTCTAATGTTTCGATAGCTAACAGCATAACATATCCGTCCTCCATGATGGAAATAACCAACACGTATAAAAGTCAGACATCTCACTGGCTGTCGACCACATGTGTAGCAAACGCATCAGGCGAGATAAAGTGAGTAGTGCGTTCAGATGCGTTGAATGTCGAGACTACCATTTCCCTCTCGCCAAACGTGTTTGCACCACGTGACACCGTCAACACGTCTCACGATGGAACTCATAAAAGTCCAGACTAAGGCCCCTGGGCGTCTCTTAGTGCGGCTTGGCTCTCTGCTCTCCCGGGCACTGCAATGAAGGTCGCCAGCAAGCACGGTGCGCCTCTTACCACGGCTGGGGCTATGTGCACCGTCTGGCCTGGCAAGGTCTGCACACAATCGCGTACTAGCCAACGTGCTGTGAACAGATCTACAATGGAAATCTTCCATTAAAACAACCTAAGTCCGAACGCACGAAGAAGGTGCTTACCATGGCTCCGACCTGGGCATCTCCTAGCACGGTATGGCTCTGTGCTCTCCCGGGCCCCTAATGGGTGGTACATAGCACAGTGGTGCCTCCTAGCACTGTGCTCTCCCTGGCACACATTGGGCGGCGTGCGTTGTTTAGAACAGCCCAGTGGTCTCTGTGCGTGGCCGCGCACTTCGGTGAAAATGTGCGTTGTGTGTGGCCGACGAGTCTGTGATAATCAAAGAAGCATCTGATGGATTCAAATACCTTGCTAGATATGTTCCTTCCAGATACTGACAATTATTTAGGCATCCCAACTGGTAAGAGCAACGAATCCAATTTATTAAAGGATTGGATTGTGAACATTTCACGAGGATTGACCAAATCTTCACCTCAAAGGCTAGAAATAACTGACAATTCGAAGTGTTATTTTCTGTTTTATGGTTCTGATATTTACATAGAAAAAATATTATTAAAAACTTTTGTAAAAATTTAAGCCACAAGTTCCCAGAGGTCTATGCAAAAATAATGCAAATTTATGAACCACCTCAATAAAAAGATGCATGAAAACCAGATCAACCCAAACAAAGAATCAAAATTGACCAAATGGTTGGTTGGTTGGTTGGTTGGTTGGAATTTTAGGGCGTCGGCTACTATGGCCATTTTGCGCCCGACAGAAAGTTTAAAAACCCACAGTTTATGGGCCAAAAGTTTTAAAAATTCAGATGGAGAAAAAAAACAAAACATAAAAACGTGAATGACAAAGATGGAAAAACAATAAAAATAATACCTGAGATTTTAAAAACCATAATAAATTTAAAAAACCGACATTTTCCTCCAGCGTTCTCCCGTAATAAGAAATACTTCTATAGGTTTTGTGTAAATCATTAGTGTGTAAAGGGCACTAACTGACTATAAAATAGATGATTAAACTCTATTTTCTTATGAGATGTCCCCTAATAAAAACTGATGAATATGATTAGTGTGTATATGGCACTAAATGAAACCTATACTCAATGATCAAATATATACAATGCAAAAGCAATAAAAAGATGATTATATGAATTTAAAAACATGAATAATTTTTAAAAAAAGAAACACTTTTTTAAAAATTATGGGGTTGTTCCCCAACAAAAAATCTAAGGAATGATTCAGCCCTAATGAGCGTCGTAGCTTAGTGTGTAAAGGGCACTGGATTAAAATATGCTTAATAGTTAGCATTGCTCCACAAGAACACAATGGAGCTGGTTCTTTTTTTAGTAAATGGATGTGAGTAAGACGGCTGTGACCAATCCTAAGCCGAGTAAGAACAACATCTTCCCGCCTATTTGTTAGACAAGGTAATGACCACGGTGTGATGGAACGCTTGACTTCAAAAAGTTTATTAGCTGGGTTAAGAGGCCAAGACTCCTGCCAAGAAGATTTGAGTTTCTTGGAAATCACCGGGTATAAATGCTCGGGGATTGACAGCAATTCCGAGATCGGTACCTGAGTAATAGCGTGTTTTGCCGCCTTATCGACCCGTTCATTTTGCTGGATACCCATATGACTAGGGATCCAGACAAAATGAATTCTGGTACGTTGGAAATCTAAAAAATAGAGGTATTCCTGAATTCTTTTGACAAAAGGATTTTCAGAATTGAAAGATTCCAACGATTGCAAAGCGCTCAGAGAATCAGAGAATATCCAGATGTTGGAGTTTGGATATTGAAAACAGAACTCTAACGCTTTGGCTAACGCAACCAATTCCGCTGAGAAGATGGAAAACTCGTTTGGCAAATGATAGGAGAATATAGTGTTATCTATAAGGAAAGCACAGCCAACCCCGTCCTCTGATTTGGACCCATCTGTATATATGTGGAAGCCATCAGGAAGGGTTTCTAAAAAAACCTTAAAAAGTGCGTTAATTTCGGCTTCCAAAAAATTTGATTTTTTCCCACCGAATAAATTGTAATTTACATCTGGTTGGGGAAGAATCCACTGAGGGACATCTCTGACCTCTCGGCTATGCATGGCTGGAAATGAGAGGTTCAGGCTCTCCAGAAGATTCTGGAACCAATTGTTGATGCTTCTATAAGAGTGATGGGGAGGGATTCTAGGTTTACCAAATAGACAGTCAAAAGCTGGGTGCTGACTTTCGCCATATATGCGAAGAGCATATTTCAGGAGGAGTTTGGCTCTTCTTACCCATAACGGGGGTTCAGAAGCATCTACATAAAGGCTCTCTACCGGACTTGTTCGGAACGCTCCTATGGCAATTCTTATGCCTAGATTGTGAACGGGGTCTAACAGCTTCAAAGTACTTTTTGAAGCAGATGCATACACAATACTTCCGTAGTCCAATTTAGATCTAACTAGAGAGCCGTATAAAAAAAGAAGCATCTTCCTATCCGCACCCCATTTGGTACCGGAAATGGAGCGCAAAACATTCATGGCTTGTAAGCATCTCGCTTTTAAATTACGAATATGTGGGAGCCATGATAATTTTCTATCAAATGTCAGACCCAAGAATTTATGTGAGTCCACCACTGAAATAGGGGATCCATAAAGTGTAAGGTCTGGGTCTGGATGGAGACCTCTCAAAAAACAAAAGTGAACGGCTCTTGTTTTTTGGGGTGAAAATTTAAATCCTACTTCGTTGCTCCAGGTTACAAGCTTGTTGACGGCCAGTTGTAGTTGACGCTCAATAAAGAACATTGAGGACCCTCGACAGTAGATGGCAATATCGTCAACGTACAGGGAATAGTTCACAGTAGATGGAAGTTGTAAACAAACCTCATTAATAGCAATGAGGAAAAGGAAAGGACTCAGCACACATCCCTGTGGGACACCATTATCCTGTGTAAAAGGGTCTGAGTGTGTTGACCCAACGCGAACTCGGAATGTTCTATTCGCCATGAAATTACACAGGAAAGAGGGAAGGTGTCCTGCAAGGCCGTATTTATGCAAAAGTATTGCTATTCCATGCCTCCAAGTTGTATCGTAGGCTTTTTCCAGATCGAAGAAAACCCCTACGACATGTTGTCTGTGTCTCTGCGCTAGATGAATCTCATGCTCCAACCGAAGAAGGTGATCAATAGTTGAGCGGGATTTGCGGAAACCGCACTGAAATCTGGACAACAGGTGATTTTTTTCCAGATACCACATAAGTCGGACAGAGACCATCCTTTCCAGGACTTTGCACATGCAGCTAGTTAGTGCTATTGGTCGATAGTTTGAAGGACAAGAGTGGTCTTTATTTTGTTTTGGAATAGCAATAACAATTGCTTCTCTCCACAAAGTTGGGATCTCTCCTAATGACCATACGTAGTTAAATAACGAGAGAAGGTGATCATAAGCTTCCCTCGGTAGATGCTTCAAGAAAGCATATAAGATTCCATCTGGGCCTGGCGCAGAATCACTAGAGCAACGAAGGGCATAATGCAGTTCCCGTAAAGTAAACGGGAGATTGTATTTCTCGAGGTTTCGAGAATTAAAGTTTATAACATGCGATTCTTCAATACGTTTTTGCCTTTGAAAGGAGGCTGAGTCATGTTTCATTTGTGAAACCTCAGCAAATGTCCTTCCGAGGATATTAACTACCTCCTTCGGGTGAAAATGTGTATGCCCATTTTCAATGAGAGAAGGGAGTTTATCCGGGAGTCTTTTCCTATTTATTTTCCTAATCATGTTCCATACAGTTTGAAGAGGAGTGTTTTTATTAATGGAGGAGATATAATCCCTCCAACAGAGTTTTTTATTATTGGAAATGATTAGTTTACAACTGGCCCTTTTCTGTTTGTAAGTGATAAAATTCTCGGGAGTTGGTTGTGCGGAGAAAAAGCGGAGAGCTCTCTTACGTTCTCGAACCGCTAGGGCACATTCTTCATTCCACCATGGCACTGGTATTTTCGTGGAAGAGGATCGACATTTTGGAACGGATTGTTCTGCCGCATGGAGGATGCGGGAAGTGAAATCCTCTACAGCCTCATCTACAGATGGAAAGGGTGTTTTATTCTCAAACTGTAGATGGGATTGGAAGACCTGCCAATCTGCTTTATCCAATTTCCAACGTGGTAGAGGGTTGGAAAAAGATAAAGAACTCAGGGAAATACTTATCGGGAAATGGTCACTACCATGTAAATCTGAGAATACGCTCCAGGCTAAATTAGGTGTAAAAGATGAAGAGGATATAGATAGATCGATGCATGACAGAGAGCCGTTGGCTGAGTGGAGGAATGTTGGAGAGCCATCGTTTAACAAATTGATGTTAAAAGCATTCAAAACTTTTTCTATCATATATCCTCTTTCAGAGAGCTTTATAGACCCCCAAATGGGGTTATGGGCGTTAAAATCACCCAGAACTAGAAAGGGCCTTGGAAGTTCACACAGTAGAGATGACAAAGATGTTTCGTCCGTATATTGATCCGGAGGTAGATACAGTGAACAAACAGTTAGAGGTGAGAGGTCTTTGAATAACACTCTAACTGCTACTGCCTGGAGATTCGATGTTAAATTAATGGTAGTAAAAGGCAAGGATCTTTGAACTAAGATGGCAACACCGCCACAGGCTTTATTTCCCATTGTATAGTCCTTCCTTATAAAATTAAACCCTTTTAGGGTCGGATACTGGGATGGCAAGAGAAACGTTTCTTGCAGAGCCAATAAGGAGAAGGAGAACTTATTGACTAAAAGCTTCAGGTCTTCTAAGCGACAAAAGAATCCATTAAGGTTCCATTGTAACAGTGCCATGATGGAGGTTTTAAGATGAAAGTTTAAACTCCCGGGATAACTCCATCTCCTCAGTAGGAGACACGTCCAAGTTTAAAGGGAAGTCTGGCCCTCCCCCCAGAACTGGAGAATTTGGAGTAGAAACTACTATACGTTTTTTGGAGGGGTCAGAGGAAGGTGACACCTCTGACGAGCGTTTCTTACCCTCTTCCCTTTCCGAAGTTTTTGGAGGAGTTCCAGGTGGTGTAATTGATTTTGAAGTCCGACTAGTGCTAGCAGATGGTCCTGTGGAGGTGGAAGTTCCACAAGAAAAGTCTGCGATACTCAAGTCAGTCATTGTTCCAACAGACTTAACAGAAGGACGACTCTTAACCACTGCTGCATAGTTCCGGACTTCATTTTGTTCTACCTGCCTACGCGCTTCCGGAAAAGACAGATTCCCAAGGACACGAATCTCTTGGATCTTCTTTTCCTTCCGCCAAATAGGACAGTCTCTTGAAAGGGCAGAATGGGCTCCCTTGCAGTTACAACACCGTAATTCGTTAGAACAATCTTCCATCTCATGTCCAGGCAGGCCACACTTACAACAGACTGCATTAAAATGACAGTTTGTTCTCGTGTGGCCGTACTTCTGACATTGGAAGCATCGCAACGGGTTGGGGATAAAGGGTCTCACGTGGCATTGGATATAGCCGACATAGATGGTATCTGGCAAAACTGTTCCCTCAAAGGTAACAATGAAGGAATTTGTAGGATGAGGAACACCATTCCTCCTTGGAGCGATCCGGCGAATGTCAACAACAGATTGATCATCCAATTCAGCAATGATTTCCTCATCCTCTATTCCTTCCAGTTCCTGGCACGTGAAAACTCCTTTTTTATAATTCAAAGTTGCATGGGGAGAAACCGAAATGGCTTTCCCCGCAAACTTTTTCAAGGATAACAGGGTGGTGGCTTGCCTATCCTTAACAACCTCGATTAATAGATTGCCATTGAAGAGTCTCTTGACATGCTTCGTATCCCCAACGAGGCGTTTAAGTTCTTTTGAAATTAGAAATGGGGAGATGGTCTTAAACGACTCCCCACTTGCCAATTTCATCTCCAAAAACTTCGGATTTCTTGGCGGTCTTCTACTAGGTCTCCCTTCACGATAACTATTATTAGTTTGTTTTTGATTAGCATTCTTATTATTTTTACCCATATTAAGTTGAGTAAACTTTCATCTCCCTCGCTCCCCACCCACCACCGAGCCCAACAAGGGGATGCACATTGGCACCAGGGATACGAGGAAGATATAGGCAGCGCCTAACCCTATGGCCGAAGCTCCAAGGAGCGACGACCAGCCGATTGATCTGGACGGGCTCATCCAGACCTCCCATCCTTCCGAGAAGCAGGGGCCAAGTGGTGTGTTGTTCCGGAAAGCCTTCACTCAACCACCAGGATCCCCCTTTCCCCAGAAGTAGGGTCGCTGCGCACGGCAAACACGCAGGTGGACGTACTGGTCGCAATGGAGGCCATGTCAAAAAACATGCCTCCATTGCGAGCACCGGTCCCTATGGGAGGGTCCACAACCGACCGGACACTTTTAGTCTGGCCTCTCTGCTAAGGCCTGTCTGGCATGGGTGGCCCGATCCAGTATAGCCCTTAGCATCACTGAGGCACTCAAGCCCCTCCACCACGTCAAGGTAGTGCCCACGGAGGGGTCTCTATAAGGAAAGCACAGCCAACCCCGTCCTCTGATTTAGACCCATCTGTATATATGTGGAAGCCATCAGGAAGGGTTTCTAAAAA
>JAHWFO010108437.1:26584-55167 GCA_023313115.1 Rhysida immarginata
ACCGACCGGACACTTTTAGTCTGGCCTCTCTGCTAAGGCCTGTCTGGCATGGGTGACCCGATCCAGCATAGCCCTTAGCATCACTGAGGCACTCAAGCCCCTCCACCACGTCAAGGTAGTGCCCACGGAGGGGTGACCAAATGGATCACTATTAGAATAAACATAATTATAATGAGTGTTTTATTCCATATTGAAAAAGGCAATTAATTTGTCAAATCTTTAAATATGTGTCTGCCATTTTAGTTCTGGCTATCGACATCTAAAGAAATTAGTCTTGCCATGTTTAGGAAAACCAAAGAAATCATTAGGGGTTAATCACAGAATCGAAAGCCTCATTACTTATTTAACAATACAGCATAGTTCACGGATTCGAAAGCCTTCGAAAGGTCAAGTGAGACCATCAGAGTTGATTGACTGGCATCCAAACTATTTCTTAAACCTATTTCATCATAAACCTGGCACAATAGAAGAGTAATGAAGGCTAAAACTGAAAGAAAAATTAGTATATAATACATGAAAATACATATTATTCACTCACGTCTCTGGCATTTCGGTCGGCAGTTGCCAAGACATTCTTCAAAATCACCTGAACATGCATCGAGTTTGTGCACGCGAAACCTGACGGACGAGCAAAAACAAGCCTGCATGATTTTCGCAAGGCGACTTAATCGATATGGCCGATGCAGATCTCAATTGCCTGGATCGTATCGTTACGGGGGACGAGACATGGTGCTTCCTGCATGACCTCCAGCAAAAACGACAATCAACAGAGTGGAAGTCCCCAACGTCGCCTCGAAGCAAGAAGTTCTTGCAAAACCGAAGCAAAGGCAAAGTGATGTTGGAGGTTTTCTTCGACTCACAAGGTAATGTACCCATTACGAGTTCATTCCCGAGAGTCGTACAGTAACCAAGGAAATGTACGTTGAGATACTCCGTCATCTACGTGATGCGATCAATAGAAAACCTAAGGACAAGTGAGAACAAAAAACCTGGGTGATTTTGCACGACAATGTCCTAGCGCACAGATCACTTTTGGTGCGCCAGTACCTAGCAAAACATGTTGTACCAACGTTGGAACATCCATCGTACTCACCAGACCTCTCTCCGTGCGATTTCTACCTTTTCCCGACCATGAAAAATGTGATTAAAGGTCAGCATTATAACAGCGCCGATGAACTTAAAGCTGCTGGGATATCCGCACTTCGCACCATACCGCAAACTGGCTGCAAAGAGTGTTTAAAAGCATTATACAGACGTCGAAAGAAGTGCGTTACTCCCAAAGGACAGTATTTTGATGGAAATGTTCTTTACTGTTTGTATTTTTTCTATGTGCAGAAATAAAAATTAATTCCGGGAACTTTTTGAAGCTACTTCATATAAATCAAGTTTTGGCAATTCGGTTTACAAATGATAGCAATGTCAAAGTCTGTTCAACGTGCTATACACAAATAAAAAGGGAAAAAGGTACCAAGATTTGCCATGAGTAATGGTTTAAAATATGCTGAATTCAATGATATTATCAGGTATCTACGAGGTGCGTTTAATCATCTCGTAAATCCTCTTGAAGAAACGTGTGTTGCTCGAAGAATCCCATTTATGAAAATCTTTGCACTAGGATCTGATCGACAATTTGGATTCAAGTGTGGATTCAGTAATGTTCCTGTAGATTTTATCGTACCATAAATACTATTACAACTGAATTTCGAAATACTCGAACTTTGCCAATGAAACTGAAAAGAAGAATTACCGATACACAGCATGTTTATTTCGAAATTGTACGTCCTAGGATAATTTATCAAGCGGCAGATATACTTATAAAGGAAGCATCCCTATATATTAACATTGCCCTTTATTTGAATTGCGATGAAAGTGAAAATATTTTTAGTGAAAATAATGTAAATTGTCCAGATTTATCACATGAAGAAGTTCAAGCATATTACAATATGCTTAGAACATTTACCAAGTCAAGTAAAGTCATTGAAGAATTTAAAGAGTTCCCTAATAACGAAGAAGATTTTGTATATGATGAAACATTATTAGACCCAAATGGAGGAATTGAATTTGCTCCAGGGGAAGGACAAATCCCGTTATCAATCCTGTTGGACGAATATGCAGAGGAAATGGCTTGACCACAATTTATGGTGGTCATCCTAGATCTTTGTCAGTTGTTCTACCATACAGTGTGATACGCAATTCCGAAATTAGAAGCTCGTCCTGACCATTTTTTATATTCATGCAAAAATTCTCAATTAATCTAAATTAAAAGTAGCATCCCTACAGTTATGTGCAAAAGGACGGAAAACACCAATATTACTACTGGGGATTTACTTTACTGGGGAGTTTCTTCATGACCTTACAAGATAAGATGAAGCATTTAGTTTTTTGAGAAATGTACGAGGATCTCCGGCCTAATGGAGTACATAAAAGAAAAATGTTCTGGCAATGATAAGCCAGCTTAGATTACCCACACTTTTTATTACCCTTTAGGCAGCAGAAACTCGATGGCTTGAATTACTTAGTTTTCTAAAGAAAGCTGTAGACAAGGAAGATAAGGCATATGTGACATATTTTGATTCCAAGTAAAAGCACGACTAATTCGATCGGACCCTGTTACATGCGTACTTTATTTTGACCATCGATTTAAAGAATTAATGAAAACATGGACCATTTGGTACTTATAAAGTAAAGGATTTTTTTATCGTATAGAGCTTCAACGAAGTGTTCACATGATTGTGTGGTTGGCATGATCACCGAAATATGATACAGATGTTCCATCATGTAAAACTTCAATTCCAACATTAGTGGATTCAATAATTACCTGTTCATCTGCTGACGAAGCAGTTCAAGATTTTGAAATTATCAATCTCATCGATGTTCTCGAACCTGTTTGGAAAAAAAAAAGAGAAAAGATAAAATTTGTCACTTTGGTGCTCCCTTTTCGCCACTTCCAGAAAGGAAAATTTTTAATTCCGTATGCAGTTATGAACACAATGAGAAGCAATTCTTAAAAAATTTATATAAGAATACTAAAGAGGTTTTAAATAATCAACCTCAAAATCTGAACACACATGAAGTTTTTTTAAATTGCTTAGGCTGTACAAAAGATCAATTCGAACTGGCCATTCGCCTTAACTCAGAGAGACCAAAACTTTTTCTTGAACCATTTTGGAAGGATGCAAGAATTAACCAGTATACAACGAAAATTCTCATGCTTATGCCTAGTATTATGGGTGTGTAATTCATATTATATTGTCATGCTTGTGCTTCTTATGTTATTGAATATATAAATAAACCAAGCAGGGGAATTTGGAAAACCTTAAGAATGTGATATGATTAACTGCAAATGGGTAAATGTTTTCTGAAGCAACAGAAGTTCGTTTCATAAACAGTGGAAGTGAGGTCATATTTCTTCAGTGATGAATCTAATCACACCGTTCACACATCCCTGAAAAACATCAGTGTTAGATATTCATGCATAAACTAGTAACTCCAAAAAGTTCCCGGAATCGTGATATGCTGTGAAATTGAGGTAGTGTTACGGTGTTTTGGAAGAAAATACCCCACAATAATATTTAGCAGAAAGATAGAAAAAGACAAAAGGGATGACGTCAGAAGAGACAGTTTAAATTACGTAAGAGTTGTTAAAAAGGAAACGAGAAGTGACGTCAGAACCGAGGCCAATTGCAAGGTGGGAAGAAAGGAGAGAGAGAGGCAGAACGACTGAGCGATGGACTAGAAAGGAGTGAACGAAAGGAGCCGTGCGAAGACAGGTGAAGTAGGAAGGGAATTGAAAGAGAAACTGCTGCGATAGGAAGAGCTTTACTAAGAGGAAAACCGAAGGAGAGACCATGGAAGTAATTAGAAAATACAAGTGAGGAAAATTCTTCCGTAACGTTATGTCTACTCAACGAGCTACCTGGCTCCTTCTCCAAGGTAATGACTCCGCCTCACCTGCTCTTAACGCACGTGGAAATGAGGTTGTGGTACGAGGAGGTTTCATCGTTCGCAAGTAAGACTGTATACCTTAATTAAATGGAAAAATGTGTATCCTAAGGGAATGATAAACCAGTTAAGTTATCACGGCCTAAACAACGTTATTGAGAAGGAATGCGGTCATTATTGAACTGCGTATATTTGAACGTAAAATTTATTTAAGCTGACCTCCATATAGCGAAGTGGGCGGGAAAAACTATGTCTTTTCATCTACCGCTATGGAAATTTTTGCTATTAATGAATTTAGCTATTGCGCTAATTGGATTAAGGAAAATAAAATTATATTAGTGTCTTGCATTTCACAGATAAAAGTGCATATTGAGTATCTGTTATTAAATTAGAATTTATTAAGTTTGAATATCTAGTTGGTTATACGAAGTCTGAAATTTGTCTTTAATTAATATTACTGGGAATTTTTGATGTCTAGTAGAATTGCTTATTGACTAAACATTGAAGATTGCAACTAGAGATTTTATTGGATGTAACTCTTTTATTGATAATTCCATTTCTCCTGCACTCTGTTTGATCTAGTTTCGACTTCTCATCTACGGGTCTTCAGATTGCGGTGTTTACTTTTGCGAGCCAGGAGTTGATTTTTCCAGTGGGCAACCTGACAATTCGAAAATCAGGATCTAGCTTCCAATACCGATGCGAGTAGTCATCTTCGGAGCGTTTTCGTTTACAAACGGAGCAGTTTGAACGGTATACAATTGTAATGAGGATTCCACTGCTTCATCTGTACTTAAAGTGAAAAGTGTTTCCTGTCAGAAGATTTACCATTGTAAAAAAGAAAAGGAGGCTGAAAATTTAAATTGTTCAAAAGAATTAATTTTTCTAGAATTTGTTGACTTTGTTTATTTTCTTTAAATATTAATACTAGCTGGAATAAACTAGCTTTATTAAAATTAATAACCGTCTCAGTACTTCTGTTCAGATTTATTTAATTATGTTGTTTAAGCTAATTAAATACCTGACAGGTTGCGTGTGTGAGCGAGGCTTCTCCGCATTGTTTACCATTCGCAGATCACGTTCGAACGTGTTTTGACGTGATTTAAACGGAATGCTACCGTGTACGGGCAATCTGTTAATTGGTAGTGTAGAATAAGCATCGCATTCTAATTTTGCTACGTAAAATGTCAGTTATGGAACAACGTTCGAATATCAAAGATGACCATCGGAGTGGCCGTCCATCAACTTCAATCAATCCATCCACAATTGTCTTGTGAGCAACATCGTGCGAGAAGACAGACGCCAAAGTGCGGAGACAAAAACTGCACTTCCCACCGTTCTGCAAACTGGATGTATTTCTATTTCCCAAATGCTTGGAAGCAGTCTATTGTGTTGAGTATCCCCAGGCAAGGGAAAAATCTTGCAATTCCCCCGAGCTACCGACCTATCAGGCCACTCCCGTCGATGTCTAAAGTCTTGGAGAAAACGTTCCTCCCCAGATTCAAGGATCACTGTCTCACCAATGGTTTAATGAGGAAGGAACAATTTGGCTTTCGAACCGTCCACTGGTGTCAGATACAGATATGGAGCCTCATTGTAGATCTGAGCACCCTACTAAGCCTTTCCAGGTACTGTGGCGTGGTTTTTCTTGATGTCAGTAAAGCTTTCGACAGGTGGCACGAGGGGCTAATCTGCAAGATGAATAAGGATGGATTCCCTTCTGATTTCCTTATGATGGTGAGATCCTTTCTCAGCGACAGGTTCTATGAAGCCTACGTTGGCGAAAACTTCTCCACTACCCGCAAGGTAAAGGCCAGTGTCCCACAGGGTTCTGTCCTCGGGCCCGTTCTCTTTAATTATTTTGTGCACGATTTCCGAAAACCCGACAAGTGTAATTTATATTTCTATGCTGACGATACTGCTATCATGGCATGGGCGCACCAGCCATCTCACGTTATTACTCGTCAGCAGAACGCCTGCTTGAAAAATTTGAAGACTGGTTTAAATGCTGGAAATTGAACCTTAACGTCGGAAAATGCAAAGCTGTGTACTTCAACAAAAAGCTTAAGCGTCCCCCGGATTCTCTTGTGCTATTCAATAAGAAACTCGAAAGGGTTGACAACCACAAGTACCTTGGCGTTATCATCGACTCAAGACTCTCCTGGAATCGTCACGTGAACAAAACGAAGGCGGCTAAGTACAGTCTTATAACTCTCCTCGGTAGAAACAGCGCCCTCAGCATCTACAATAATTACTACTGTAAAAGACAGTGATTCGGACCAACCTCCTCTATTTTATGCCTGCATGGGCGACTATATGTAGAAGCAGCTTGGAAGAAGGACCGTAAAAAATCTTTACATCCACTGGGATCTGAACATGACTCAGAATGGAAAGTGTGTCCAAGACCTCCTGATGAAGATGGCGCATACAATGAAGAGCCATGACAAGGACTTGGTGGCTGAAATACTGCATAACCGGATGGCATACAAAATATAGAAAACCGAGGCATATTCTTGATGTCACCTTCGAAGACATTGGCAACGTTTCCTTCCCGGATTATTGGTTGGGTTTTAGGGCGCGTCAACTCCTGAGGTCATTTCGCGCCCAATTCTGACTTAAGACGTGACATACAATTGGATATTATCATGGATACGTAAAAAGCCGATAATTGAAAGATAAAATCTCAGACGTTAGAACATATGGAATTCTAAAGATAATATAAAATTCTCAACAAGCTAAAACAAGGGTATAGTTGGTAAAAAAGTTATATGGCAACAGTGTTATAGTACCAAGTAAAACTATAAATGATTAGACGAGTTTAAAAATATGAATATTCGTAACACTGATAAAAGATACTTAAGAAACAGCTTTAAAAAAAATGATTGCGTTTCAAAAAATGGATTTTCTTTAAAATCGAAAATTTTTTTTACAGATCACGGGGTCTTCCCCCAATAAAAAATCAAGCGTATACCCAAAACCTACTGGACGACGTAGCTTAGCGTATAAAGTACATTGAGTAAGAATATGTTTGACCGTCGGAGTTGCCCCACATGAACACAAAGGAGTTGGCTCTTTATTCAAAAGGTAGACGTGAGTGAGGCGACAGTGGCCTATTCTTAAACGGTTAAGGACCACGTCTTCACGTCTGATGCTTAAACTAGGTAAGGCCCAAGGGCTAATAACAGGTCTTATTTCGAATAATTTATTTGCAGGATTAGGCGTCCAAGACTCCTGCCACAGAGATAGGAGTTTCTTATTAATCAATGGCAACACATGATCTGGTATGGAGAGTATTTCAGTGATTGGAAGGTAAATTATAGGAATCCAGTCAAACGAGATCTTAGTCCCTGTGAATCGAGATATACAGTAGGTTCCAAAAAAGTTAGACCACCCTCAGAAAGCTGTCACTCAACATTTTATTTTGCTACATTACGATGGAGTTTTTACAAATAGCAAAAAAATAAATACATACAACGAAAGAGCAGCCGCTTCTTTAGTGTCTCACTAAAGATCAAGCATCTGTAATAAGGAAACAGTAAATAAACAAGATTAAATACACGTCACACGTTCCATAAAACGTAGATCACCACGTAAAAAGGTGAATATATTCTTAGACCACTTAGATTTGTCATCCTAAGGGGAGCGTATGTCTACACCCAAATAGATTGCAGAGTGGTAGGTGTCGTAATTTGCATATTATTCTATTGCGTGATATAGAATTCTAAGCAGGGAAAATATACATTACAACAATTTCACTGATAAAACAGCTGGTCATCTAAGGGGAAAGCACTATCAGAAGATATGCGACAACTCATTGTTGATAACCACAAGTCGGGGTTATCAGAGAAGGAAATAAGTCAGGATCTACATGTAAGCAAAACAACCGTGCACCAAATTCTCTAACGGTATTCACAAACAGGATCAGTTACTCCAGGAGTGTCATCAGTTCGGCCTCGAAAAACGTCTAAGGGTGATGATAGGACCCTTAAAGTGATTGTGATCAAAAATCGCCGTGACAATGCTCACGAACTAACCAAACAATGGAATGATGCTACTGACAAGAATGTTTCTGCAGCTACTACTCGTCGCCGGATCACAGAGATGCACTACAGATTTTATGCCGCACGTGTCAACAACCCTTCTTGACAACAACCCAGAAACGAAAACGCTTAGACTGGGCACGTGAATATGGTCAATGGCCTCTGCATATGTGGGACTTGATTATTTGGTCAGACGAATCGCGTTTCGAACTTTCAATGAGCGAGAACAGTCGTTATGTCATTCGAGGAAAGCAAGATGCTGCAAATCCGATGCTGATGAATCGCTCCATGAAATTCCCTCAGAGCGTCATGGTATGGGATGTATGAATGCGAAGGGAGTAGGAAGGCTGGCGTTTATCGACGGAACAATTTCCGCTTCAATATAGTATTGTTTTTCCCGTCAAAAACCCCATATTCGATTTTTGGTAAGGGGAGGGACCATGGGGGGATATATCTAGCTCCTTTGGTATGCATAGATTTAATCTTTCCAAGAGACTTTGGAGTCTGGTATTAGTGATCTAAAATTTCTCTGGCGTGGAATCCAGGGTTTTTGGAACAAACAAGCGTGACCTGGATGTAGACCCAGACTATATATACGAACGGCATATTTGAGAAGGAGTTTGGCTCTTCTATGCCACAGCGGAGGTTCGAAAACTTCAACATATAAACTTTCCACAGGGCTTGTACGGAAAGCTCCCGTGGCGATTCTTATGCCTAGATTGTGAATTGTGTCTAAATATAGATTCAGGTTACTGTTTGAGGCTGAAGCATAAATAAATCTGCCATAATCTAAATTCGATCTAATCATGGAGGCATAAAGAAATAGGAGAAATTTTCCTGTCTGCACCCCATTTTGTGGCAGAAATCGAACGCAAGATGTTCTTGGCTTGCTAACATCTCGCCTTTAGTTTCCGGATATGTGGAAGCCAAGTTAGTTTTTTATCAAACGGCAGACCCAAAAATTTACACGGATCTACCACTGGAATAGAAGTGTACAATGAAAGAACTGGATCGGGATGTATTCCTCTCAGAAACCAAAAATGCACAGTCATAGTTTTCTGAGTTGAAAACTTAAATTGACAGGGTTGGGTCCGTTATTGCTTTGCATAATGCGAAATAATGATTGGTCCGGTTATGCAATAACTATTTATTATATTGCTTACGCATTTCAGTTTACACCATCATCAGAGCAATATTTAACAAGTAATAAGGAAACTATATAGGGTGGTCCATAAGTCTGTCCCCCCCTTTTATTTTTTGAACCGAAGCAGATATATCAATTTTGATGAATCCAATGAATAGGAAGTTGTGGATGGCCTATCCCATGGTGCACTTTCATCATCCCAAATATGCAAATTAGGACATATTCAAAATTTATCTCAAAAGCCGTAAGGGATAGAGAAAAAAACCCAATTGCAAACTTGTTCAGCATAAAAACACCAACAAAACAAAAAAAAATCATCCAAATCGGATCAACGGTTCCCAAAAAAAGTTAATTGCAAATGCTAATTGGCACTCACATTGCATTTGCATCTTCCTGTCCCTTCCCCTGTTGGGTTTTATCCACTAGCCCTTTAAATGCTGAAGCTTTTTGATGAATGGGGAAGAAACTGCCAATCAGGTCTGAAAAATGGCAGAATCATTAGAGAAGAAATGGTTGGTATGTTTTGGATTTACACATAATTACAAAGGTGCAGCCAGGGAATACCAAGTTAGATATCCCAATGCTAGCGTTCCCACTTCTAAGACAATTCGCCGGGATATTCAACAATTTCAGCAAACAGGTAGTGTCAGTCATCAGATCCGCAAGGTAGACCAACAACTATCACATCAGAGGACTCCAGCACAGCCATTTTAGCTGCTGTTTATGCTAATCCTCATTGTAGTACTCGATCAGTTGCTGAAGAAGCTGACTGCAGTCATCAATCAGTGTTAAGATTACTTCATATGCATGGTTTCCACCCTTATCATGTCCACTGCCACCAAGGATGGAAGCCAACAGACTACGATTTTCGTCTTGAGTTCTGCAATTGGCTGCTAAATCGCATCGACGATGACCCAGGCTTTCTCAATTGGGTCTTTGTGGTCAGACGAAGCCAGCTTCTCTCGAGATGGTCTGGTTGATAAACACAATCTCCATTATTGGGCAACAGAAAACCCTAGATGGTTACGAGAAGCTGTGCACCATGTGAATTGGAGAGTGAATGTCTGGTGTGGTATCATGAATGGTGGATTGGATGGTCCATTGTTCTACGAAGGGACGTTGACAGCTGCACGATACAGAGACATGATAATAAATGTTGTAGTGGCAGAATTTGCAGATGAGCTTCCTTTAGCATCACTTACATTTCAGACTATTTCAGACTGCCTGCCAATCCATTACATCTGATATGGTAACAGGGGTGATGGCATCTTTGAAACTACGTGCTCAGTTGTGCATTGGTGCTGAAGGACATCATGTGGAACATACCCTTTAGAGCAGGGGTGACCAACCTGCGGCCCGCGGGCCAAATGCAGCCCCACAAAGAAATTTATGCGGCCCGCGAAAGGAATGCATTTATACCTGCAAGGTGGCCCACGTGCATACTAATAGGCTGTGTGCACTTTCACTTTATTTTATTCAACTGCTCCTTCTACTCTTCCCTCTCTTTCAGTGCTATGGACTCTTCCACAACCCGCAACGCGGGCTGTGTGCACTTTCACTTTATTTTATTCGATGCTTGTGAAACAACAGATAAATGCAGAGACAAATGACGTCAAAACAAGTGAAAAGGAAAGTTGCAGATGAGCACCGAAGTTTCAAGAAAAATGGACTCGTAATTACTTCTGCGTGGAACACCACGGTAAAGTTATATGCTTCATTTGCAATGAAACTATTGCGGTTCTTAAAGAGTACAATACAAAAAGACACTACACATGCAAGCATTCCGACTTTAACAAGATTGTTGACGGACCATGTGAAGATAAAATTGCACAACTGAAAAGAAGCCTTGTTGCACAGCAGTCCGTCTTCAAAAAGAAATCTGCAGAGTTGGATAATTCCGTGAAGGCCAGCTATGTGATTAGTCTGCTGATAGCTAAAAAAGATGAAATCTTTCAGCGAAGGAGAATTTGTGAAAGAATGCTTGGTGGCAGGTCACAAATTATGTTTCCTGAAAAGAAGCAGCAGATTGAAAATATTAGCCTTTCTCGACCGACGGTTATGCGTAGGATAGCTGAAATCGATGGTAATATAAAACAAAAACTTTCGGCTGTAGCTGCCCGTTTTGATGCATTTTCTGTTGCGCTGGATGAAAGCACGGATGTCAGTGATACGGCGCAACTTGCCATATTTATACGAGGAGTTGATACGGATTTCAACATCTTTCAAGAACTCTGTGGATTGAAGGGAATGAAAGGTAGTACAGCTAGGGAGGACATTTTTTCTGCATTGGACACAATACTGAAAGAATTCGGGCTAAAATACGAAAGAATGACGTGTATTGCGACAGATGGCGCTCCTTCCATGACCGGTACAAGAAATGGCCTCATTGCGTTGGTGAAAGATAAAATGAAAATGGAAGGCATTGATCCCTCTGCTTTAATTGCATTTTACTGTCCTATACACCAAGAAAATCTGTGTGCTAAAACCCTTAACCGCAAAAATGGTTAGATATTGTTGTGCCCATAATCAACTTCATCAGAGCAAACGGTTTGAATCATCGCCAGTTCAAGCAACTATTGCAGGATATTGATGCAGAGTATGGGGATGTGGCGTACTTCTGTGATGTTCGATGGTTAAGTAAAGCAAACATACTGAAGCGATTCTACGACCTTTTGGAGGAAATAAAACTGTTATACAGCGATCAGTAAATGTGGAATTTACAGAGGACGTTTTCCAGATTGAACTCATAAAATTGCAATGCAACAACGTGCTGAAGGAAAAATTTAATCAGGCTTCTGTGTGGGAATTTTACAAAACTTACCTGCCAGTTGACGAATTCCCAAATTTGGTACGACACGCGAGAAAAATGCTTTCCATTTTCGGAAGTAGGTATGTGAGTGAAAGTTCCTTTTCAAAGTTGAACTTCATAAAGAATAAGCAATGATCAGTGTTAAGTGATGTGAACTTGGAACACTCCTTACGCATCGTTAGTTCGAAGATCAAACCAGACATCCCGATTGAAATACCTTTTAATGAACTATTTACTATAAAATTTATTAACAAGTAAGATTGTACGTGGTTAATGTTTCAAAAAATATTTGAATGTAATTTGAATTACAAATGGTTGGCCCCCTGAAAACATTCAGAAATTTATTTTGGCCCGAGACAAAAAAAGGTTGGTCACCCCTGCTTTAGAGTGTTACCAACATGATTCGCTTTGGTGTGGCCCAGTTGGCTTTTTTTAGTTTGAGTTGGTTATTTACTTTTTTTTAACTTTTTTTGGGAACCGTTGGTCCGATTTGGATGATTTTTTTTGTTTTGTTTGTTTTTTTATGCTGAACAAGTTGGCAATTGGGTTTATATCTCTATCCCTTACGGTTTTTGAGATAAATTTTGAATGTGTCCTAATTTGCATATTAGAGTGCACAATGGGATAGGCCACCCACAACTTCCTATTCATTGGATTCATCAAAATTGACATATCTGCTTCGGTTCAAAACACAAACGGGGGGGGGGGGCAGCCATAGGGACCACCCTGTATTAATGTACTTATTTTTGAGAGGGGGAGTTAGTTGTTAGCGTCGGTTCGGGACCTGTGTGTCTGATTGGTTAGCAGTGGGTTGGCAGTGAGATGGGGGAACGGGATAGGGGATGTGAACTTAAGTTTTTAACATTTGGGCTGGAAATATTGATGATACGAGGTCTGTTCAAAAAATACGTAGACTGACGTCGTAAAACAAAATATACTTTATTCAGAAGTTACACATCTGGGTCCCCTTCAAAGTACTCTCCTCCCCGACGCACACACTTATCCTAACGGTGTTTCCACTTTTGGAAACAGTCCTGGAACGCTTCTTTTGTGATGTCCTTCAGCGCCTTCGTCGCATTTGCCTTTATGTCGGGAATCGTCTCAAATCTCCTTCCTTTCAAAGGTCTTTTGAGTTTGGGAAACAAGAAGAAGTCACAAGAAGCGAGGTCAGGTGAGTAGGGTGGGTGAGGAAGAACAGTGATCGAGTGTTTGGCCAAAAACTCTCGAGTTCTGAGGGCTGAATGGGCTGGAGCGTTGTCGTGATGAAACAACCGGTCACCACTCGTCCACATTTCTGGCCTTTTCCGCCAGATAGCATCCCGCAGACACAAAATTAACACAAAATTTCACAGCAGCTCTTTGCTCGTTCAAGTCACTCATTCTAAAAATCCACCAAACGAAAAAAACACACTTCACAAACAACCGCGTAGCTAATCAACCAATACTGATATTTGCAATCAAAAAGCTGCCTTGTAATCAGCGGATCTGTCAGAAGATGGCGACACCAAGCGATTTTGATTGGAACCAACAGGGCCCGCGCAATTCAAACAGTCTACGTATTTTTTGAACAGACCTCGTACATTAGTTTTTTACAAAGTTTCGAGTTTGGGGAGCCAGGGTGGCGTAGAGCAACGTATATAAGTGCGCTTTGTTTTATAAAATGAGAATTTGAATACAGTTTTAAAAGTTTAAATTTAGAGATCTGTTTCACCATGGTTGGGGGAGAGGTTGGTTGGAATTTTAGGGCGTCGGCTACTATGGCCATTTTGCGCCCGACAGAAAGTTTAAAAACCCACAGTTTATGGGCCAAAAGTTTAAAAAATCAGATGGAAAAAAAACACATAAAAACGTGAACGACAAAGATGGAAAAACAATAAAAATTATGACTATGAGATTTTAAAAACCCTAATAAATTTAAAAAACCGACATGTAAACATTGGTTGTTATCTATTAAGTTGCTGGTGGAGAGGGATAGTTTGGAACTGGCTAAACTTATCTAAAGGAAGGATAAAAGTGTATGAACAGCTTTTTATAAGCTTTATATTGCTATATAAACGTTATCCCTCGAATATGATAGTGCAGTCGGGATAGACAAGTTTAATATGGTGGGAGGGGGGGTGATGTATGGGGTAATAATGTGAGATGCATGCATGCATAATGTGAGATGCATGTATGGGGTTCATAATAATATTGTTTATGCATGCATCTTTTTGATTAGTAAAGTTGTAATGAAATGATAATTGGAATATATGAATATATAAACAACCAAATAGATAAAAATAAGGTGAAATTAATTACGTGATTGTGATGTAGAAGAATAATATGCGAATTATAACTGCATTAACAGTGCCTTAGTAGTAACGTTAATTTAATAATAATAATAATAATAATAATAATGTTACAACAACAGGGGAGGGGAAACCACCAGATAAACCGGAAGTCCAAACCCGATGTTGTCCCCCAACAGGCGAAAAGCCCAAAACGGGGTTACTGAATATACATTTAAAAGAAAAAATAAATGCAAGTAAAATAAAATTATTAATATAATAAAACAGTAGCAATACAACAGCAATAATAATAAAATTAATTGTGAAGATATGATAAATTAGTAATATTAATAATACTAACTAAAAACTAGAAAGCAGAAAGGATAACGTCCTTTTGTCCAGAAGAGAATTCGTCGAATTTAACTTTTAGTTTGTAAGACGGATCAATATTCGATAAATTAGTTCTCTATTTTCTTAAAGATAACAGCGCCTTACTTTGCCTCTTGGACCTAGACTGGCGAACGACAAGATTGAAACGTAAGTTAGGCACACAAATGCTGCCTGAAATAATTGAATGAATAAGATCAGTCTCTATCTTATGAAAATAATTATTGTAATCCATTTTTCTAAATAATTTAAATTGCTTTCTTGCTGATTTGAAGCTATCTAACACTTTACAACATCCAAACTTCTTGTATAATTTATGCAGTTTATTTATACGATTACATAATTTTATAGATTCACTCGAAAACCAAACAGGGTAAGTACGCATTTTGTCCAAAGGTGGCAAAGTCAATTTAGGAAAACAAAGTTCGAAGGCAGTTTTAAACTGACCTACATCATTAAACTCATGAATTAATTGCCTATTGAATGATTTAAGATAATTATACAACATTTCAAAGTTTCCAGTACGAAAATTATACAAATGAGAATAAATTAAGCTCTTTTTAGGATTCATTTGAAATTGTATCTTAAGCGCAGGATGGAACTTATCTTCAGGAACAATTGATAAAGATAACTTTAAGTAATAATAATAATTTCTACCATTAGATATTAATAACGAACTGGAAATAATTTAAAAACTTGTTAACATTCAGAACTGTAAACCTGTTACGTTGCTTCATTCCTGTAAGGGACAAAATTTAAACTTAAATAATATATTCTTTATTTGCCCGAACAGAAGAACTGAGACTCGAGAACCAAAATTATCTTAGCAGAGATTTTTTTAATGAAAACAAATGTAAAAGGATATTCCTTCGCTTTCACAAGAAAAACGAATAAAAAAATAATGAATTGATAAAAAGTTACAATTTTATGATAATAAATTTTAAATACACGCAGACAAACTGCTCTCAAATAAAAGTACGGCGCTTGGAACCTTGAAGGTACGCCTATCCACAAAAGACGTCAGGATCCGTCCTGGATGACTCCCCTTCACAGCTGAAAGAGAATTTGATGACGTCAATTGTTGATGCTCGCAGTGGAATAATTCAAGCCAAAATACCGTTGAGTAGAATCCACAGATGCTAGCGGGGGGGGGGGAAGGGAACCGTTACTTCTCGGAAGCTCCCCCTCCAGAGAGAAATCCTCCTGGTTGCTTAATAAAAAGTCATAAAGAAAGGTAAGTCATTAGCATCCAAAAAAAAAAAAAAGAAACATCTTAAATCCATCAGGTTACTAAACAAAAGAAAGTCTAATTAGGGCAAAACTTATAAACTTAAAGCTAAGGAGCAAAACAATAGAGCAACTCCATTAACTAACGATTCTGTGCTCGCACACACACGAAGCACAAAGTTGAGTGGTTCACTTAAATTTCCAGAGAGCAGCAAAACCAAACTTCATAAACGTGAAACACCCGAAACTTATTCGGATTACAGACGTTTGCCGGAAATGTCAGATTGGGCGCAAAAAGTCACAAGCTGGAGCAAATCCCAGACATAGAAATACGGTCCAAAGCGCAAGAGCTTTAATAAAGAAAAAAGATAAATCCTCAATTTCCAAATAATACGAGCGCAATAGCTCTAAACGGAAAAAGTAGACTTGAAATACTCGGACTGAAAAAATAACGTGCTTATCTTAGCCGAACTAATGTAGCGTGAGACGTCCTTTCTCATCTTGGACGAATCCATTAAGTCCCAGCGGAAAAATTCCTTTTGCGTGTCTTAGTTCGAATACGCGACGACATCCAGCCTTATCAATTTTAGTTTGGGACCAGTAGTCCAACTGTATCCTTGTCAGAGCAAACAAATATGAAGGTAAGAGACTTACTCCGATTTGAGGTCCATTCAACAACGATTCTCGCCGTCTACGAGTTCGCTCTCCCTCGACGGCCACGTGCGGGAAAAACTGCCGACTTCTATTTCGAGCTGTGCGGCTAGCCTCTAAAACCGCTCCACGGTCCCTCGAACGAACGCAGGATAATTTCGGACTTGCACTATCCGACCGGGCCTCACGAGGATCCTTCCTCTCATCCTCATTGCTCTTCACAGTCGCTCGATTACCCTTGAATAACCTCTTCCTCCTCTTCTTCTCTTTCCACTTCACCTTCCCTTTGCTCTCATTGGTTGACATTCTGTTACGTCGCACTTCGTAATTACCGTCGCCTCCTCGCTTGAAGGGAACCAAATTAAAAATAAATTATAATGTATAAAATCAGATGATTAGATACCTATAAACAACTTGCTACAGGGCTTACAATGGGAATAACTGATGAAAAGTTGGTGATATGAAATAAAATCCAGGGTTAATTCTAACATTATTATGTAGCATGCTTGACTGGTTCTGTTAATTTAGATATACATCGTACTAATTAAATCATAATTAATTAAGCACCTGAGTTGGGCTGAATAAGTATAAATGTAATATTATGAATAATCATCTTAAACATAATATACACCTTTACAATAATAAAGCAAAATCCCCCCCGTTAACATATTCAATGGATGTTCTTCTGAACAATTTGAGCAAGTGGATATTGTATCCAAACTATCTCTGGTATTTGTTGACATAACTATAAATATTTATACAGGATGTCTGGTATTGGGTCAATGTCGAAGTTTAACTGATTATTTAGCAGATTTTGTTTATCTTTCTTTTTGCTTCTGTATATTTCAATCGCTTTCAAGGCTGGTATTTTCCTGTGCTCGTTGCAGAATATCAGCATCTCCGTTGCTGCTTCCATGTTACCTACATTATGTTTGTGCGTGATGAGATGGTCCGCGAAGGCTGATTTCCCGTCGTAATATGTTAAGGAACGTCTGTGTTCTTTGTATCTTTCTTTGAATGTCCTAGTGGTCAGACCTATGTAGTATGGATCACAATTGTAACAATTTAGCTTATGTACAACGCTGCTTTCATATTTTCGTTTTAGCGAGGAAGCTGGTTTATGTAGCATTCTGCCATATCGATTTTTTTTGGTTGTTTATATATTCATATATTCCAATCATCATTTCATTACAACTTTACTAATCAAAAAGATGCATGCATAAACAATATTATTATGAATGAATCTCTCACATTATTACCCCTCGCACCCCCCCCCTCCCACTTGTCTATCCCGACTGCACTATCATATTCCAGGGATAACGTTTATATAGCAATATAAAGCTTATAAAAAGCTTTTCATACACTTTTATCCTTCCTGTAGGTAAGTTTATCCAGTTAATATCTTCCAAACTATCCCTCTCCACCAGCAACTTAATAGATAACAACCAATGTTTACATTCCAACCAAAATGACCATAGCCCCCTTCCCCACCTCCAACCCTTTTCTCCCACAAATGTAACAGAATCACTTCCCCTAAATGACAGCCATCAATCTCCTCTAACCATGGTGAAACAGAACTCTAAATTTAAACTATTAAAACTATATTCAAAACCTCATTTTATAAAACACGGCGCACTTATATACTTTGCTCCACGCCACCCTGGCTCCCCAAACTCGAAACTTTGTAAAAAACGAATCATGTATCATCAATATTTCCAACCCAAATGTTATAAACTTAAGTTCACATCCCCTATCCCGTTCCGCCATCTCACTGCCAACCCACTGCTAACCAATCAGACACACAGGTCCCGAACCGAGGCTAACAACTAACTCCCCCTCTCAAAAATATGTACATTTATATAGTTTCCTTATTACTTGTAAAATATTGCTCTGATGATTGTGTAAACTGAAACGCGTAAGCAATATAATAAACAGTTATTGCATAACCGGACCAATCATTATTTCGCATTATGAGAACTTAAAGCTTACTTCATTGCTCCAAGAAATCTGTAACTGACGTTCAATACTAGACATCGAATACGCTCTACAGTGAATAGCAATATCATCAACATATAAGGAGTAATTCACAGTATGTGGCAATAAGAAAGAGAAAGGGCCTCAAAACACTTCCCTGATGGAAGCCATTTTCCTGGTAATAATAATCAGAGAGCGTAGAACCAACTCGTACCATAAAGATTCTATTCTGCATAAAAATCCATAACAAAGAAGGAAGGTGTCCTGGAAGTCCGTATTTTTTCAATAAAGCTATTATGCCATATCTCCATGTTGTGTCAAAGACTTTTTCTACATCGAAGAAAACCCATATACATTTTGTCTATATTTTTGTACGAGGTGAATCTCCTGTTCCAACCGAAGAAGATGGTCGGTAGTGGAATGAGAAATACGAATACCACATTGGACTCTGGACAAGAGATGTTTTTTGTAGATACACATGAGTCTAACTGACACCATTCTTTCCAAGACTTTGCAAAGGCAGCGGATAGTTTCACGGACCTTGCGGGTCTTTATTTGGCTTTGGGATGGGAATAATAATTGCCTCTCTCCATATGGTAGGGATCTCTTCTGAGGACCATATGTGATTGAATATCGCAAGAAGATATACGTAAGCTTCCTGCGGGAAGTGTTGTAAAAATGAGTACTGAATTCCATCCGGGCCAGGGGCCTAATCCCTGGAGTTACTTAGGGCGAATTTATATTCTTGTAGAGTAGATGGGAGATTGTAATTTTCTAAGTTTTTAGATTTGAATTTTAGAGTATGTGATTCCTCCTAGCATTTTTGTCTTTGAAAGGATACTGAGTAATTTTTTGATTGTGAAACTTCAGAAAAAGTTCGGCCAAGAATATTAACTACGTCTTACGGATCATAGTAAGTCTGACCATTTTGGATTAGAGAAGGGAGTTTATCCGGAAGTCAAGAAAATCAAGGGGTAAATGGATGCTGCACTGGCTGCACGTGGATTTCAAACGCGATGTTCACCCCTCTTATATGTTCACTGTAGCGAAGTTTACAGGATCACGTGATTTTATGGAATCTCTAAGGTTATCAGTAATGTGACATCATCAAAATGTCGTGTTTATACATGGTTTCAAATATCATAGTAATATCAAATTTATTTACTTAAAGTGATGGAAAAAATTAATATATACTAAAGTGAAACGTTTATGCAAACTTTTTGTTTTAATATATTTTATCCCTGATGCCTATAAAGTCGTTTTCGAGGATATCATTTCAAACTTTCACGGCAATGGCGCTACGTGTGTGCAGCTGTTTGTGTAAGTAGTGATTTCTTTTTTTATAATATTTTTCCCGAGTTTCTTAATATAAATTAAACATTAAACATCTGGGATACTGTATAAACGTAATATAAGGCCCCATAGCATAAGAAATAAGGTTTTATGAGCTTCAGTAAGATCGATAAACAACATTTACCCTGTAAAAGGAAAAGAACGATAAAAATGCTTTTTATTTATTTTTATTTATTTGTTTGAGCCTTTCAATGCATATAATTTATGAAAAATTCCATCTGATTTAATTTTAAAAAAAATTAAGAGAGCTACACCCAATAATATTTTAATTAGACGTATTTAAATGTCGCGCCATACAAATTCAGCCGCCACGGCTGAATCCGGCCACCTTCGCTTAGAGTACTCAAATTTTTAAGTAATATAATAATCTTTTAACACTTTTTGAATGCTGTTTCCTTATCTTTTAAACAGCTTTTTTTACACGTTTTACTTTACATTAGAGCCAGAGTGCCTTTTGGCATTTTTAGTTATCTTCTACCCATCATCCTGGACATTTTAACTGCTTGTTGGGCGTAAAATCGTCTTAGTAGCTAACGCCCTATATTCAAACCAACCAAGCACAACTGAAGAAATTTGAAAACGAGTTCCCTGAAATCTTTATATCGACTACTTAATAGCTGCCATTACAACACGTACCATTGAACCACTTTTGACACCTCATTTTAATCTTTTTGATATATTACATGCAATATCTTAGCATTTAAAGTTTCCAGTGTAAGATAATGGCAACACATAACCACGTACCTTTGAACCAATTTCAATTAGTTATGGATAACAATGCAAATTCTTAACACTGAAAGTTTTAAATAAGGTAAAACCACATATAAACTGGTCCCCTTGTTATTTGTGACCTTTTTAACCGGAAGTAGATAACCGGAGCATGCATAGGAGGCAAATATTGCGGATATTTTTCCCCGAACTGAAAAGCCATACCTTGGTTTCCTATCCATGAGAAATGGATCGAGACGTGATGACACAGTAGGTCCCTGAAGGTAAGTGAACCCAGAATGGTCACCACGTAGATGAAATATCCAAAGATGGAATAATACGCTTTGCTGACAAAAACCATGCACATGTCCAGACGAGAAGATATTATAAGCGTCTGGATGGCAGTTAAAGCACCAGCAAACAGTACAGTTAGCGACGAGCACAAAAAATTGCCAACGTCATTAAAGAATGTTTGTTTCTCTGCTGAAACACGGAGCATACACATTAAGCAACCGAAAATTGGCACCAGATATTGAGATGTCTAACGAGATTAATTTGTACTCGCACTCCTACGTACACACATGAATTGAGGGGTTAATCAAAATGATAGCAACCCCTTGCCCATTCGATCAAGAGTTTATACAAAATTGTCCACGAGGGTATTGACTGCGAAGGCCAGGAAGATCGTAGCACTGTTGTGAAGGGGAAAGCTTCACCTCTTGGAGAAAGAATGTCCGTCTGAGCTTATTCTTGTGAGGACTATCGCAAGTTAATCCTGCTGTACTGATGTTGCCGTTTTCGCCTTCCCAGCCGATGCTTAAACTGAAGCTGACGAAGGCATGAGGACAAGCATCCTCAGTGGCTGCGAAGAGATGAATGCACTGGTGGTGTAAGAGCTGGAAAGTCCTCCTTTGTAAACACCGACCCAAAACACACAAAAGCGTCTACGTCATCTTCGGGAGAGCTCACCTCCTCTACCATCAAGATAACGCTTAATGGCTGTGGAGGAGGAACGACCTCTAGGACCTCTGGAGGTGGAGGCGGCCTGGCGTCTCTTGGCTCACGAACAAGAGGTGGCGGAGATGGAGACGATGGAGCTTCTTGCTCACTACGCGAGCGTGTGACAAAAAGAACTTTTTGTCAGTTATAACTGGAAAATCGGAAATCTGAACGATTTTCATGCAGTGCTCCACTACTTATAAAAACTACTCCTCTCAAATAAAAAGCTAAAGAATTGTGTTTAAATCTCCTATCTTGTGAAGTGATACAAGAATAACTTATATCAGATATAATCAAGAATAGTCCTAGTTTTTATGCATGGTCCTCTTGAGACACGTGAAATCGATGCGTCACCAATGTAATAAGCCAAACTGAACTCTGTCGAACTTGGTTTCTGCCTTCAGTCCGCTCAAAAATCAAATGAGAACTTAGGAGACTGCACCTCCAGAGGGCTCTGAAGGTCACGAACCAATCACAAAGAGTCTTGCTCGTCTAAGTCAATCTAATACATTCACAATCGATTGCAGGTGTTGTCAGCTTCTCAAGCCTACCAGGATTCAGTGCGCTAGCTTTGAAATGATATTTAAGTAGGGGAGCAACAAACAACAAACACTTATGCTTATTCTGGTGAGTGGACAAGTTAAATTGATGCCGCTTCTGTTGTTTCTATTTTTTATGTCTCAAGGGAAGAAGCTCAGCGATCGTAAGTGTTAGGCTTAAGGCTACCTTCTTAGTTTGCATATACTGAACACTCTGAAATGAACTAACTGCACCTAGAGAGGACAATTGACTTTGAGTTTACTAAGTTTTAGGGTTACTGTATTCCTCCCTATAAACTAAAGGAATACACGACGCATTCAATGTCAAAAGAATTAATGAAATGTAATATATCATACGTAGTTCTTTTTGTTGTTTTATCACTTGGCTTACATGTTTAAGTAACTTATATTTTTCCTTTGTAATACTTTGGCTTATCCAGTATATTAAATTTCATATTATATACATTAAAACAATAATAAAAATTCAAATGTGAATTATTGTTGAAAAGAAAACTATTTCCTCAAATTGAAATAAGGTTTTTTGTAGGAAATTTTTGTTTGTATGAAGTTCTTCTGCTTTGTAATAAAATCTGGAATTCTTTTGCACTGTGTGTTTCTCCTTACTTTACTCACTATTGTCTCATTGCCCTATCACAATGGCACCCGAACAGGGACTCGAGGGGGCGTTTTAGTCACTTTGGAGTCCTGAACTTTGTCACAGTTCTGCTTGGAGGTCGTTTTTTAATTATGGTAATTTCTAGTATTTCTAAAATACTGTTTGTTAGTTGTAACAAGCCAGTATTTTCCTTTAAGGAGGAAGATATGTGATGATTGATCACATGTTTTTTGTCCCTTTTTTGTATTAGTTATTGTACACTTAATTTTTCGTAAGGCCTACCTACTTCGGATTTGTCGTGTAAAGGTCTAAATCGATTTTCGAAAAGGAAATTTCTTTAATAAAAAAAACATTGCAATAAAAAATGGCTATATTAAGCCACTATTACAAGCTTCTTTCACTATTCAGGAAGTTTAAAAAGTTTGTAGAGGACAAATCCACCCTTTGCAAAAATAAAACCACAGGAAAAACTATATCTATACCATACAATAATTGTTTCATTAGAGGCCTAAACTCGATCTTTAAAGCGTTTAACATTTCCCTTTCTTTCAGTAATCCGAATCGGATCAAGAATTACGTACAAAATCACAGGGACAAAATCTCACCACTGCAGAAGTCAGGAATATATGAAGCAACATGCTCCAATTGCCCTAAGGTTTACAAAGGACAAACGATCCGCACTTTTGAGACCCGTTTCAAGGAACATTTAAGACATCGAAAATACGGAAGGAGTAATCAGTCTTCAACAGCAAAACATTCAATAGAAACAGGCCATGATTTTTCCATAGAAAATGTAAAATTAAAAAAAAACGATAAATAAAAAACACCTCTTAGACGCTTTTAAATACTTAGACATTCGCAGCACAGACAGAAAATTATTACTAAATTCGGACTTGGGTCCCATTGCTGAATCATCATTGATCCAATGGGCTTCTAAGTTACCCAGTCAATGACGAGTACTGTTTTGTTTTCTGATTGGTTTTCCTTTGAGATTTATACCCAGCTTCGCTCTCTCTAAGTCAGTTCTCTTCAGACCTCCTCGAGTTCGCCCTAGGCTTATTCGAGTCCCGACTTAGACTGCTGAATGATGAATGCAAGGGATTCGAAAAGCGTTTACAGGATTATCAGGTTATATTATTTCAATTTGTGTTTTGTTGTGGTAAAAGAGTTTTTTAGTCTTAAGGTTTACACAATTTATGCCTGTTAGGTTTGACGTGGGGTGTCAAAAAAAGTTTGTTAGCGACATGGATTGGAATGGAACTCTGATTGGATATGCTGGAAACAAAAATTACCAAAATCAGTGGATTTGAAATGCATGCTAAAGGATATGAGACACGTAACGTAAACTTGGCTTTAAAAAGCACCACGAATCGACATATTATAGAGATCATCGCTTTAGAATCAAACAATGTGTTTACTAAATTTCCAGCTGTCCCAACAAAGATTGTAGAACAGTATCCCAAAATGAAATTAGCTGATCCAGAAACTGAAGCAAAATATAATGTAGAAACATTGACCGGTGCAGATTACTACTGGGCAATAGTAAAGGACAGAATTATCCGAATCAATAACGAACTGGTGCTAATAAAGTTTGGATGGGTATTGAACAGTTGATCATCACGCAAAAAACTCAACACTTTTCATTCGTATTATATTGCCGTGCAAAATGAAACTGACTTATCATTACGAGCCTTTTGGAAGTTAGATGCAATCAGCACCCGAAACGAGAAGGATAAGGAATTCATGGAACAATTTAAAAGGAATTTCGGAATAGAAAATGGGAGAGCAGTAGTCCAACTACCAAAAAAGGATAACACAGACGAACTAGCAGAGAATTTGAAAGTTTGAAAATCAGATTTAATCAAGATAACGATTTGAAGGAAAGATACAAAACAGCTATGTTGGATTATGTAAATAAATGACAAGTTGAAGAAGTGAAATTTGCTGACAAGGGAAGATTTCACTTTTTACCACACAATCAGAGAACATAATCAACAAAAACAAGAACTGTGTTCAACGCATCTCCACATGCTAAAATTGCAGCACTTATTAGATTTTTAACTTACAATAATGTGTTTATATGCAATGATAAGCAAAGTTTTTTGCAATTCTCATTATCGGAAGATAGAGACTTAACCAGATTCCTATGGTAGAGAGTTCAAAAGAAAGAAAAGGGATTATTACATACCACTTCAGAAAAAACTGTATCGTTTCACAAAACTTCCCTTGGGATTAACACGTAGTCCGTACTTATTAGCAGGCACAATTCGAGAACATGTCCAATGCAAGGGAGAAGGATACAAAATAATCTATGATAAAATTGTTCAAGACATGTACGTTGATGATTTTATGACTGGAGCAGATCCTGAAGAAATGGTTGTCAATCTTGCAAATGACCTAGGTCATTTAACCAATCAAATAAGTTTACCAATGAATAAATGATCAAAAAATTAGTTAAGGCATCGTTATCGAACGATAAAAGGTTTTAGCATCAAAGTCTTACGACCAGTAGCAGATCGTGAGTATAATAAGTGGAGGGACACACATGCAAAATTTCAGGTTCTTAGGCCTTTTCGTACAAAAGTTATAGCTTGATTTGTGTTTGGAGCCTCGCGGCCCCTGCAAAGGCCTCAGAGGACTATATTAATTTTAGCGTGTAATAGCTAAAATTTTAAGCAACACATCCATCTATATATATATATATATATTACGAGGGTGGGCTGAAAAGTAATGCCTCCAAGGCCATAACACTTTTATTTTTTAACGAATTTAATTTTTTTTTTTTTCAAATGATGGCTTATTTTGTTCTCTTTCAAAAACACTTTATGTCTATCTCACTACATGGTGTAGGTGTGCTGAAAATGAAACATAATGGCGACCTACATGGAAGTCAGGTTGAAACAGTGCGCAGTGATTGAGTTTTTGACAGCTGAAGGTTGCGATCCTGTCCAAATTCATCGCTAAATGACAGCTCTATACGGCAATGCAACTTTTGGCATCAGTACATTGAGAAGATGGGCAAGATTAGTGAAAGAACGAAACCCGGCAAGCTCTAGCCTAGCTGATCAACCCCGCAGTGGACGACCAATCACAGCAACAGACGAGCAACATCGAGTTCGTGTCGATCAAATGATTCGTTCCAACCGCCGAATTAAGCAATATGACATCGCTACAGAGCTCCAAATTTCCAAGGAGAGAGTGCACGTTATCATAACCGAGTTGCTGGGATATCGTAAGGTGTGTGCTCGTTGGGTACCGCATATGCTCACTCCTGAACTCAAAGAGAAGAGAAAGAACGTTAGCCAGGATCTGTTGGCCGGGTACGAGCGTGAGGGTGAGGCTTTTCTGCAGCGCATTCTCACGGGGGATGAATCATGGGCACATCATTTTGACCCAGAGAACAAACGACAATCGTTGGAATATCGCCATGCAACATCTCCACGTCCCAAAAAGTTCAGGGTTGTCAAGTCAGCAGGGAAAGTCATGTTGACCATCTTTTGGGACTTCCAGGGTGTTGTCCACCTTGACTTCTTAGAACCAGGAACCACGATCAACTCAAAACAGTACGTGCAAACGCTACAGAAGCTTCGCGCCCGGTTGCTCCGAGTTCGGAAGGGTATGGACCCTATTCTGCAGCACGACAATGCACGACCGCACACAAGTCCAGAAACACAAGAAGGGTTGCAGCGACTGAAGTTCATGGAGGTTCTACCGCATCCGCTGAGATGCCCTGACCTCGCTCCCAGAGATTTTCACTTGTTCTCAAAGCTTAAAGAATCGTTTAAAGGACATCGATTCAGCTCTGATGAAGAGCTGAAAGACGCGATTCGATCCTGGTGTCGAAAACAACCAAAGGACTTCTTCTCCAACGGGATGTCACGACTAGTGTCACGTTGGCAAAAGTGTGTGGACAGACATGGGGACTATGTTGAAAAATGAATAATGCATTGAAAAGACTACAAAATAAGCTATTAATTGAAAAAAAAAAATTAAATTCGTTAAAAAATAAAAGTGTTATGGCCTTGGAGGCATTACTTTCAGCCCACCCTCGTATATATATATTTTGAGACACATTCAAAATATATATGCGACACATTCAAAATTTATCTCAAAAACCGTAAGGGATAGAGAAAAAAACCCAATTACAAACCTGTTCAGCATAAAAAACAAACAAAACAAAAAAAAATCACGTGGTGAACGTTTGTAGTGTGACGTTCAGGTTAAGAAGAAGTCACGTTTGTTCGTTTAAGTGGGAGTGGGTGCGTTCATAATTAGTTTACTTGTCGTTTTGTTTATTAGAGCGAAGCTCTGTTATCAGGCGAAAATCAAAATTCTTTGTGCGCATAAAACTTTTGAACCAGAGAACATAGACAAATGAAATTTTGAACACAGCTGGACATGACCGTCCTGATGGTCACTAAATAAAAATTTTAAAAATCGGTTCAGCCATCGAGGAATAATCACCATTTAGCTGTTCCCATTGAAATGCATTGAAAAAAATGTAAACAAACAATTGCACGCGCTAATAGATTTTTCAACATAGAAAATATGGCGAAGCCCTTCGCAAATTTTTTTCTGCACCATCGATTTTTGAGACCATTTTATCGAGTTCTTAGAACTTTTATCACCTGTTTTTTTAGAGCGAAGCGTAAGCGAAGCTCTGTTAACAGTCGACAAGTGTAATTCGATGACCGCATAAAACTTTTGACACGTAATAGTCACAACAATGAAAATTTGCACGTGCATGCGCATGACCATGGTGATGCTCAAGAAAAAAAAATTTTTCAAATCCGACCTACCATCGAGGAATAATCACCCTTCAATTGTTCCATAGGAATGCATTGAGAAAAACGTAAACAAACATTGCGCGTGCAAATAGAATTTTTGATATACAAAATACGGCGAAGCCCTTCGCAAATTTTGCTCTGCACATTCGATTTTTAAGGCCAAATTTCGAAGTTCTTAGAACTTTTAACGATATTTTTTCGATTTCATTGCATTCTTGAATATTGAATCTACATTTTGAGGTATATATTGTAATTCTAAGTGCTGTAATCACAGCGTAATCACAATATCTTTTTGGTGTGGTTGTCGATATTATCTACTCGCCAACTGAAACTCGCAACCACTTGAATGAACTGCCGATGTGCATTCTCGTCAAATTCTCAACCTATACTGGACCAACATTAACCAATGAAGCAGTTCCCATTTTACCGATCGCCGTTGGATTCAAAAAAGGAGGAGTATCTTGTACGCGTAAGCAATTTCCGCTTAAGTTAGCCTATGCAATCACCGTACACAAAGAACAAGGAATCACTGTTGATAAAGCAGTCATAGATATTGGTGATTCAGAATTTGGACTTGGCTTATCGTATGTGGCATTTTCACGAGTGAAGACCATCAACGGTTTATTGATCGAACCGGCATTTGCAAAGCCGCGGTTGATTAATATCAACAACCATGCATGGTGGAAGGTTAGGCGTGAAGAACTTGCCAAATTACGCAGTTTAAAATGAAATTGTTTCAACAATAAAAATTAATATCAATTTAAAGAATTTAGTTAGTCATTTTCTTAACAATCAATTATTGGTCAAGAAAGCGATCCGCAAGTCGCAGTCCGCCCTAGTTTTATTTACTGTTGTGTTTATATTAAGGCTGTGTCGTTGTATGAGTGTGATTGTTTAGGGGTTTAATTAATTTGTCTTTATTGTCGGGTTGAGGGGTTAAGGCCGTGAGCGATCGACAATGGTCCTCTGTTGGGACTGAATTGTTGGGATGCCTTCCCGGAATATAGCTCAGCTTTCAACGGAGGATTGTTGAGATCGTTTTCGGAGAAAACGATGAGCGTGTCAACGCCTTTATTAAAATAAAAAAAAAAGGTTTTTTTTATGGATATATTCTTTTTCTAATACTGGTTGAGTAAGGGA
>JAHWFO010108440.1:0-23652 GCA_023313115.1 Rhysida immarginata
CTTCTGTGTTTCATCTGATCTTCGATTCTTCGTCTCTTCTGTGTTTCTTCTGTGTTTCATCTAAGCTTCTTTATAAGTTCTATATTTCTTTATATTTCGTACTTAAACTTTTACTCGGGTGACTTTTTTTATTGTTTTTTTGTTATTATTTATTTTAATTTTATCACATTTTAATTAAAGGAGTACTATTCAACTTAATTAATATAATTATCACTACTCCTACATTTATAATATAATTATTAAAATTTGATATAAATTATATTGAATATAATTCATGAATTTAATATATACCTTTTGTATAATAAACTAGAAGAGGTACCCGGCGTTGCCCGGGATAATTACACTTGCACAAACTTTTCCTTTCATTGTTAGTCATGAGATATATATTCTTGGTTCATGCAGTGTGTTTGTGAATTGCGTGCTGATACCATTGTTGATACCTATTGTTGCACAAACTTTGCCTTGCATTGTTGGTCATGAGATATTTCTCATTAATATGCCCTGCCATAACCATGAATATCGATTTTTTATCGATAATTATTATTTTTCCGAAATCTGAGGTGGACAGTGACCTTCCTCATGCTTTGAAGGTCATGTATGCGAAATTTCATCAAGATCGGAATAAAACTGTAGATTTGTATAAAAAACGTACAGACAGACAGACCCACCCACCCACAAACATCCTTCTTTATATATATAGATTTTATTAATGGAAATCAATTAAAATTATATTGGGATGTTATTTTTTTAATTTTTTTTATTTTCATTTTTTTGTTTTTATTATTTGTTATATTTTTTATATCAACATGGCAAGATCAATTAATCAATTAATTAATGAATCTTAATAACATTTTACATATTGCATATCTGTGTGCAAGTAACAATATAAATGTAAACGCACTGGCAATGATTGTTTATTGCAATCAATGCAATGAAAATAATAATACAAATGACAAAAAGTTAAAAGAGATAGTAGTTTAAGAATCTCCTTCCAAAAACCAGCATAAATTTTGAAAGATACCTCCAGGACCAGATTTTATGTACTATCTGGCAAACGCACGTTCGTAATTTACAATTTTGTAAGAATATTTATGTTTCAGAATCAGTATTTATTTCAAAATCAAGATCTTGACGAATCGATGCCATTATCTTGGTATTCTTTACGGTCACTGTTTTAGCACGCGAAATCGACTTGAAGGGATTTACGAAAAAGCCTGAAAAGTTGATCCAGCCGAGCAAAGACCTTGATGGTCACGTTTCTGAAAACAGAATTTGAAAGTTTGAAGTTTATGACGAACGTCAAGACTACCCAATATGACAATTTGACAGAATAAATAAAAGTTCAAGTATTTAGGAGAATTTAACAAAACGGATCAGAGAAAAAAGCTTTTAAAGCAAGAGTCAGTAAGATGAAATCGGCCTATTTCCTCACCAAAGATATCAATAAGAAGTCAATATCATTCAACGCTAAACTTTGGCACTGAATCAGTAATACGCCCAGAAGCACTTTAAACAGCTAAGTGTCTGACCCTGATCAAAAAATTATTAACTCAAGAACTGAAAGTAGCCGAAAAAAAATATTAAGAAAAATGTTGGGGGTCAATATTTAAAATACGTCGCAACAATGAAATATACACACATACTGAAAAAATTACTGATACTTTACCGTTAGGAAAAGGAGAATAGTTTTTATGAAAATCTTGAAAGAATAAACCCCAATAGCCTCACAGGAAAAATTTTCAAATATATGTCAAAATTGAAAATAGTCAATACTTGGATGAATGAAACACAAAAGGACATAGAAGAATTACAAATTTCACAAGCAGACATATAAAAACGTACACCACATGAAACCAGGTTGGTACAATCAAAAGGCTTTCGGGAAAAAATGAAGAATTAAAACTGCGTATTTTGGACTCGGGAAAGGAATAATAATGAGTTGAAAAGAACATAGTCCATTGCAGGTTATTCAACAACGCAACAACAACGACGACAAAATAAACCTCATTTGTCAAATGAATTTAAATAATAATGATCATCATTGAAGAAGGAACTGAAAATTTTTATGTATGTCCTGAAAATTGTAATTTGCATCCTGAAAACAATGAACGGTTTGATTTGATCAACAGTTTCCAGATTTCTCTCGGTTCCTTAAGCCTTGGATCTAACAATTTCTTTTACATCCTTCAATGATATCTGTGGTAGTGCATTTAAAAAAGGGACTGAATAAGCATTCATTCCTTCGCAGCAAGCTGCGCGTCACCAGTCAGCCTCGTTTTCGATCAAGCATGAGCGCGGCCATAATCTCGCGCTTTTTCGTTTGAAAAAGGCCCATTGTTGAAGCGTTCTGATATACTACATGCAATATTTTAGCATTGAAAGTTCTAATTTACCATAATGGTTACACTAAACCAGGTTCCTTGGAACCAATTTCGATTATCATTCATTTTACGTTATATTCATTCATGATACATCATTCCAATCGTTTGATATATTACATGCCATATTTTAGCATTGAAAGTATCGAATGGATGATAATGGTTCCATTAAACCACATATCATTGAACCCATTTCGACTATCATTAATTTTAGGATATATTCATTCATGACACATCATTCCAAGTTGTTTGATATATTACATGCCAAATCTGAGCTTTGAAAATTTCCAGCGAAACCACATACCAAGAAACCTCTGTCGACTAACATTAATTTTATGTTAATATTCAATCATGACATGTTATTTCAAGCTGTTTGATATAATACATGCCAAATCTTAGCATTGAATGTTTCCAGTGGACCATAATGGTACATTAGAACTTTCAAATGAGATTTGAAAGTTTCTCTTTACCCACTCGATAAAGGGGGCAGGGCATGAGATTTTTTCACCGGGTTTTTGCTAAACCCACATTTTACATGATGCTCAACAACTTTCTAAATACAACATAGGGTCTAATCCCTATCCCCTACAAAATTAAATTTTCAAAATTTTCCCCTTCACCCCCAGGGACGCGAAATGTTTTTATTCTGAATTAGGGGACATTAAAACCAAATAATCAATATTCATTTTCCTCCAATCTGTTCCCCTTGAGTCGTTATTTGGACCTAAAGACGGGACACCAATTATGAAACACCCTGTATAGAATTGACCTACATTTTAAAACACTTTAGAGAAAAAATATAAATATTTAACTAAACTAATGTGAAGAGAGAATTTAAACGAATAAACTTGAAGAACTGAAAGGTTAAATGGGGAGTGAAGTTGTTCTTTATATATTTGAACAAATAAAAGTTCTTTAATTTGTAGGCATACCCACATAATGTTAAACGAAGTGAGCCTCAATTGCTGAAGCGTTCTTTGTAAGCAACTATTATTTTTTCATATTCTATTACTAAAGTGTTTCTATGTTATCATCTATCACTGAAGCAAGCGACTAGTAATTAGCAATATGCCCCACAGCAATTAATTTCGTATAATATTAAGCCTGATACAAAACAATAGCTATACGCTCTTGATACCAATAAGCTCTAGCAATAGGTCTAGGTAAGGTTGACACATTACGCGCCATATCTTAGCATTGAAAGCTTCCAAAGATAACTTATAGCATCATGTACTACTAAACAATTCCGATTACCATTAATTACTCGTTATAGTCACTCATAACACGTTTCTACGAGTTGTTTGATATATTACATGCCATATATTAGCATTGAAAGTTCCAACGGTACCATACGGTACCATTAAAACACGTACTACTAAACAATTCCCACTATCATTATTTACGCGTTATATTCATTCATGAGACGTCTTTACAAGAAGTTTGACATATTACATGACATAGCATAGAAAGTTCCAATGGTACCGTACGGCAAAACTGGAACATGTACCACTGGACCAATGTCTACTATCACTAGTTGCTCTTATATAATCTTTCATGATACGTCGTGACGATTTGTTTGATATATCACGTTCCATATCTGGTTATTGGAAATATTTAAAGAGGTATCACAATGGTGCCATTAAAGCACGTGCCTATTCCGGCTATCTCACCTTCGTGCTCTGTCCCTTATTAATGGATTGGTGAAAACAGAGCGTGAAAACGTTAATTCGTTTTCAAGTTATCGTAATAAAAAATAAACTCCCTGCGAATAAAAAAATTTTTTTGGTTTAGAGAGCGATCTCCCCTTTCAATAATCTTCAGTCATGTGCATCTAGCACGCGCACCATCTCAACAACGCCTAGAGCACGCCCAGAGCCCAACTGAAGCGCTCAGCACGCGTTTTCCCCACTGCAAGGATAATTCGTCTCTTCCAGCAATTCACTACACTAAACATGCATTGTTGGAATTTTGTCTACAGACTGACGGACGGACGGACAGCTGGACAACCGATCAAATAAGAGCTATCAAGTAAATGCTAAAAATCATGGGAAGTGAGGTCTGAAGACCGAGGGGGCATGCTACGAGTCCAGCCCTACCCAATCCGTCGCATGGGGAAGATGCGATCGACGACTTCTCGCGCGATTTGCGAGTAATGAGGTAATAACGTTGCCTCTAAATAATGCCACATTACGTATTCACATTTCATATATGTTAGTCGCAGCCAGTAGGGATTTTTCCTGGGCCCATTAATGTGCATTATGGACATTTATTTTCCCGTTGCGTTTACACATGGCTTCGTGCGTACACAACACCGATAAATGTAAATTTTGTGGCTAGTTTCTAAACCATGGCAAAAATCCAATCTCCTCTGAAAGTTGTAAGTTCTGAGCCTGGTGCTGATGAATGTGGAAGGGGTTGGAAACTGTTGCTGTTGAGTATCCGCCACACAGTCATGGCGTTTATTCCTGCGTCCAAAGAGAGCCGTCGGACTCTGTCGAACGACGAGTAGAACGTTAGTAGAATTGTCACTTCGAGTTAGTGTTCTGATCAAAGCATCCGTGTTGTGGTTGGGCTATCGGGTGCGTCCATTTCTAGGCATTTCCAATGCTACATCGTTATGGTAATTCAGTAAGACTGAGGATTCTACGACAATTACACTCCAGAACAACTGCACCCCAGAGGGTTCTGCCCTCTCATTCTCAACTGATTCAAGATGAAAGTAACGTTTGCCTACAGAAATCTACTTTTTAGCATAATGTGTAAACAACGTTGAGGCTCAAAACAAACATGCGAATACTATGCCAGGATTTTTTAAGTACAAACTCTTGGAGATTAGCAAAGGGAAAATCGAGCAAGATGTCAACGGAACAGTTTTATTTCAAATTTTTTTTGAATTGGTTCTAAACCAGGCCAGGTAAAAGACGGAGTATTTCGAGGCATTGAACAAAATTAAAGAAACTCAATACTTTCAATGGTTATGCGAGAAGTTATACTTTCTCCAAGAAATGATTGTCAACCAACAAATTATGAAACAGCTTCCTGGCACGAGCAAAGTGTACAAATCAGTGGATAAGAAGCAATCGAGTTACTTGGATTGCTTCAAAACTGTATTGAACTCATAGTTGACTCTCTCGTCATTCCATTGAGAAATATTGATCCACCAAATCTTTAAAATAGAACTAGGATACTATCCTCATTGACAGTGCAAATTATACTCATGTCCTGATTCCTCTCATTCCCATCGAAAAGAATGAATCCAGTTTCCCTTTAGGCTTCTATATGGGTATATGACGATCCGCAAAGCGCAAGAACTATCATTATAAGAAGCGGGAGTCAATTTGAAAAATCCGGCTTTTAACATGGATCTGACGCGTCGGGATCTCCTGCCAGCATTTTCATCTACCTTGTTGGAAGAGGATCTTACTATCTGATATTTGGTTTCCGACATGCCGCAAACATTCTCCATGGGGTTGAGTTCTGGTCTTCGGGAAGGCCAGGGTAATGACGTAAATGCGGAAGAAGCCATCGCATGCAGGATGAAAATGCAGCATTGCAGGATGGACGTCGGCAACAAAGATGAGGGGCCAGTTCCATACCATGAATCACAACCAGAACCTTGAGTTGTATTGATAAGGCATGCCGATCTATTGCTTCATGGCGTTCTTCACAAACCTTCTTGCAGTCTTCACGTATGCAGCCTCGACGGTCCAGACGGTAGACGAACTTTCTTGTTTTTCCCGGCGCATGGTTCTGTCAGATATGCGGCGAGAATAGCCTTGATATGATATTATGGAATGTCTTTTTAAGTCAGTTGTATAATAATTGTGGATATATTCATCTGCTGTACATTATGTCCAGAAAAAAGGGGAAGGCCCTTAAACCAAAGCCAGATGACCTGAAGATGTCCTTGAGGCCAGGAGAATAGCGTTGGTTGAAATCATTTGCCAAATGTTGCACAGTGGATGTCTTGTTTCTCCGTATAACGACTGTAGATCATATTTTCAACGATTGATTACTCTGGATATCGCTCTTTTCAGAATCAAGTCACCTGACACCAGCTTGACGAGCACCAACAATAAGTCCCTCTTCAAAGTCTTTTAGGCCCTTCTTCTTCCTCATGCTGATCAAGTTCTATGATTAGAGACGTCCAATGCATTCTTAAAAGCGGATTAAATCAAATTAATGTTTCACACATGTTTCGAATTCATTAGCCTGTGTGGGTGTATAACAAGGGATAAAACACTGAGAGGCATTGCTTTTTAGGTGGTGTAGGGGTTTTTAAGACTAATTTCCTATAAATTTTGCTGGTTACTACTCATCCCCTTTAATTGCCACAGGAGCTTTAGGCCACTTATCAAACTCATCAGTTTGTGTCTATTTTTAGACGGTTACTGATCCATTAATTCTAGACATCGATTAATACTATACACTTTGGGCTCATTATTCATTTCGTGGCATTAATAACACTGTCAACACGAGGCTTCATCGAAACTAATACGGATAGCCAATTCCATTGCGCATGCGTCGCCTGCGGGATGATGCAGTCTTTTTGAATTTATACATTCGTTTATTAGGGAAATGAATCTGATTTGGATGTAGTGATTTGTTTTTATTGGAGCAAGAATTATTATGTGCAGGATGTGTGTAGATGATTTGATTAATTAATGAAATTTGCAGTTCTACGTAGCAATTCGTGGGAAAAAAATTGAGTAATCTGAGAAAACCCCTTTCAAAATGTTAGAAATGCAGTTTAATCTTCTCGCCTCTGCAGGCATTTCAAAGCTGCTGGTCTGCGCTCAATTGCGTTTCTATAGAAGGAAAAAAATCGTATTTACGTGGAATTTGTTTTTCATTTTTATGGAAGGAGATATTTCACCGAAAAGTGGCCAGGTCCTCGTTTTTTTTTGGGGGGGGGTGGCGTTGGAATAGCTTCCCATCGTATTTCTTTGGCTCATTCTTTTTTTTTTCTTTATATTCAACCGGAAGGGAATAACAATGAGGCGACAAAGCACTCTGCTTATACCCCCTGGCCGAGGGGTCGTCCTTTCCATTGGATTCCCACCAGCCATCCAGTTTTATTTTTTTTTTCCTTCCTGGAAATTTTCGAACTATGTATAATTCTCCACGTGTGACTCACTCACTCACTTCCCTCCCTCGGCTTTTTATTCCCTGGAAAAGGACCCTTGCCAACATCGCTCATAATGTCATCCCTTAATAGAATTCGCCCCCCGAAATGGTTCCTTCTTTCGTATTCTAATGGAATTCACCCGGTGAAATTTTAAACTTTTTGGATCTCATCATTATCATCGTCATCAACATAGATAAAGGCAGTCAGAAAATCGAAGTTTAATTTTTTTATTTTATTTGTTTTTACCTTTCTACGGAATAACATAATAAAAACTTACTTCACTGTACAGAGTTAGAAGGAATAGCCTTCGCACACTAGGCTCTTACAGAGAAATTCAGACGTTTTTTGTTAGTGAAAGATTTACGATCAAGCATGCCAACGAAGCAAAATTTAGGGAAAAGTCAATATAAAGCGTAATTAATGATACTCGATATTGGTTCAGTAGTACTTATTCTAATGGTACCATATGGTGTCATTGGAAACTATTTTGAATGCTAGGATTCGGAATCTAGGGTTCGGATTTTGCATATTTTGTTCCCGAGCTAGAAACTCATTTAAATGATGTTTTGCCCCCTCTGAAACTCGTTTCATTGTGCATACAAATGCATATTTCAGATTTTAGCGCATATATTTGCATATTGCAAGCGTTGGTGCATATTTTTTGCATGTTTTAGGTATTTTTGCTTAAACCATCTTTAAAGTTAATTTTACAACCTATTAGGAATGTTATTTAAACACAAACACTATAAATGCTTTAATTGATCGGGCCAAATGTCATAATTGGACCGTATTTTTTGAAGAGCAGTCAAGAGATGGACTCGTAACATGCACTGTGTCTGCCGCTCGCATGGCGTCGATACTAAGAAGTTTTGTTGATACCAGAAAGAACTTCAGCAACGTAGCATTTTAGACAACGATTTTTATGCAGGGTGGGGCTCCACCTCATATTGGTAAATGTGTCAAACAGTTACTTCAGCAACATTTCACAGATGAACGAATTATAGGCCGAAACTTCCCCCTTTCTTGGCCATCCCGGTCACCAGATATCAACTCCTGTGACTTCTGGCTCTGGGGTTACCTCAAAGCCACAGTTTATGGTGCGCAACATTCCTCCTGGTATGCTACAAGCTACAGTAGAGAACGCAGTAATCCGGTGTAACCTGCTTTCATTAAATGCTGGAGGCCGCATTCAACATGTAACTAATTTTAGTAACGATTAAAGACTTGTTAACATGTGTCTTCGTGTCTAATTCCGTATACGAATATTGCATAGAGCGCCATTCCATGCTGGTGGTGACCTTCTAAACTAATTTTTTTTTGGTGGGTATGAATTTCCCATGCCCTCTTGTATAATATCAATAAGTATTATAGCTTTTGGTCCAGTAGTTTTTTTATGGCCATGTCAAAATGGAACTTTAATTATAAAGACCTTGTATATCAAAAAACTCTTAACGACGTGTCAAGAATGAATATTTTCCGTTACAACAAATGTATATTTTACTCAGAATTTAATTCATAATTTATTATTTTGAAATGTTGAAGAATCAATTAAATGTTCATTTAGATCATTTGATGCTATTTGAAGCCTTCATCTTATTTTTTTATTTATGTACTTGTTGAATTTCTATGCGCTTTTAAGTGCTTAATTTGGTCTTACAGATTCTCTCTGTAACTAGCAATAATGTTCCCACTCAAAAATCGTCACGGATGATGTAGTAGTTTTAATTTGTCATCATACGAAATAGACTCGTTTTGTGATTTTTTTAAGTACTGCTTACACTTGCCATGTTTTTTCGTCTCACATTCGATTGTGAGCACAGACGCGAGTAAGGAGACGCACCTTAAGCATAGACGCTGTGGATACCCGTGCTTATATTTCATACTCCATTATTATAAACCCTTATTCGGTATTACAATAGTGAAAAGTACTGTGACATATGGAGCTGAAGCATGGAAATTTAACAAAAATTTAGAATTAAAACTCATGTCGATGGAAATGGATTTTCTAAGAAGATCACCGAGATGTTCAAGATTGGAAAAAATAAGAAATAATGTTATACGAGAGAAAATGAATATTAAGAACTCAATTTTAGACTATGTAAGATATAAACAGCTGAATTTGGAATGGAGTCCACCTGGAAGAAGAAGAAGAGGAAGACCTCGAAACTCATGGATACGGGAAATAAGAACTGGAATGAAAACAAATGGACTGGAGGATATGGATTGGATGGATAGAGACGAATGGAGAAGGAAGATTCTTTAGGCATAGAAAGATGTGTGAACATTGAATCTCTGTATATAAATAAATTCGGTATTACCGAAGTACCTCATTCTGCAGACTCGTCCATTGATAAATAACTAAAAAGTTTATGTAGTGAGTCAATCCAAAATATTTGTTTGTTGCATTTAAAAAAAAATTCATGATTCGATGCTTTGAACTAAGTGATCTTTTTATAATTGAATTTTTTATAATTATTATTCGTCTTTTTTTTTAAATGAAAAAAAATTAAAATAAATTAAAAAAGTGCGATATTTAAAACTTTTTTTGTAAAAAAAAAAAAAATAAATAAAAAATAAAAAACGCGTTCTTTAAAACGATAACACCAGTGAAGAAAAGAAAATTCATATTCCCATACCGGGAATCGAACCCGGGCCTCCTGGGTGAAAGCCAGGTATCCTAGCCACTAGACCATATGGGACTGCGTTTATTTGTTACTTTCTTCAAATTCTTGGCCATGCAACTAATCCATTGACCAGAAAAAAAAACATGATTTATGAAGTTGCGAACAGTTGTTGCAAAATGGGTAATGTTCCATCCTGTTGGAACACAACAGTATCCCAAATTCCACCATATACAATTTGTGACTTCATATATCGTTTCAACATACAAGTGCGTTTTTCCTACCACTGCACTTCCAACCCTATGAGAGTGTTTTATATATATGTATACCCTATGTACTCAATAAGCCATATTTACATAGTTTTATTCAAAGTGTTTTAAAATGCAGATTAGTTCTAGGTATCCGTAACACGAAAATGTGCTCCTTTTATCCGCCATGGCGGTAAAACCATTCCTGTTTTTAGATAAGATTGGAGATAAGATTATTAATATAATGAGATTAAGTAAGTATGACTAATACAATGATTGTAAAATATCATGCTGCTGCTTAAAATCTAAAATGAGGTTTAGGTGAGAAATATAACGCTAATAGTGTATAAAACCACTCCATCCTGAACTTTGGAGGGCGGGCTTACGGGTGTGTTAAATTAACGCAACTGAGCGTGAGCTGTGATGAAAATGCAGAAATATTAGCTTAATCCTTGGGAATTGCTAATGAAAACGACTAATTCCACAAATGAGTTCTTTATGCTTTGTTTGATTATTGAAGGCGTGCTCATGTACCTATTGGTATTGATTGGTATTCATGCATAGGCGTAGCCAGGGATGGGGTGGGGGTGAGGGCAGTTGAATTCCTCGTACTCCTAATTTTGATTTGTAATGATTGCTTGTCTATTACTCTGAATGATTGTAAGCGGCAAGAAGCCGAGTTTACGCAATTCAGACGAATTCAACGTGGCGAATGAGCAAACACTAAGTATCAATAACAAAACCGAGTTCTTGTTGTTTAGTTTAGATGAAGAAGGAACATGCAGCACGTGGATGATTAATTTTGATGAAACAAATAAGATGGTAGCGTTTATTATTATTTTTCATCGTTTATGTTTAATTTAAGCGGCCACCTCGTGCAGAAAAAAAAAAGAAAATGAGTTGGCAGTGGATTGGTTTTCTTCCAATCAAATCGAATCGCTTAGCAACTGAAGAAGGAGAAGAAAAAGAAGAGAGGGAGAGGCAAGAGGGCCGTGGTTAATTCCCCGTTCCTCTTCAACCTGATGCTCCTCCTCTTCTCTTAATCTTATTTATGTGGATCCTTGTTTTTCCTTCCTATTAACTGATGCCGAATCATGTAGTTACAAAGCGAATGGAGGAGGGTGGGGGCCGTTGAAAGCCTCGAGCGTCTCACTTGATAACTGGCTCGCTCAGGCGCGAGAGAGTGAGTGTGTGCGGATGGATAGGAAGTATAAGGCTCGGCTTCATTTTCTTTCTCGTGAAAAAGGTCGTCCACTCCGTGTGTGTGCGAGTGTGTGCGTGCTTTCTCTCCGCATACCCTCTTCTCTCCTTAACTCCATTCCCCCCTGATCTTTCTTTCTGCCTCGTTTTCTTGCAGCGCCATGGGAGCCTAGGGAGAACCGCATCCGGCAGCTGCTCATGTAATGGTCGCCATCAACCCCGATAGATGGGGCTCGGAGCCGACAGTCGAGGCCCTCTGGCGCCAAAGATGCTCCCCTGCTCGCGCTTAGAATGATGCGTGGGTGGGAGAGACCCGCCAGGTTGATTTCGCTCGCCGTTGTTGTTCCCTGTGATTACCCCCTCCACCATTCTCATCTTACCATCTTTCTCTTTGTATTTGACAGAAAATGAAGGGAAAAAATTGAATGTGGGGCTGTATGAGGGTGGCCACTTTTCTTCTGACTCAGGCTTCACCTCTTCTCCTTTGGTAGCAAACTTAATCAGTTTCAGCTTCCCTCTTTGCTGACGTGTACGGCGGCAAAGCCCCTCCAGTCGAAGTAATTAATGTTGTTGTCTCTGTACGTAAATTGGAAGAGAGTAAGCGTATATCAGAAGGAGACTTTAGCTTCTTTTCCTTTTACAGTTCTTTTTCAGAAGGGCCAAATGCCCTAAACTACCTCCCCCCCTCTAGTATACGAGTCACCCCCAACCAAGGAAGTGATTGTTCGTTCGGCTTTGGTCTGCCATTTGGTGGCGACTCTTCGGTCATCAGCCAGAATAATCGCCGCTAGAGTTGTGATCGACTCGTACTGTAGAAGGAACAGGGTAGTGGAAAGGCTTTTTTATGGAGGAGGGGTTGACATGAACCGTTGCCTTTTTATTTTTTTTACACTGATGGAGGGGGTTCGTGACAGAAGGCATTCGTTCCGGAATTCTTAGAAGAACCGAGGAATCAATAGAGAAAGTGGAGGGACGCCTCAAAGAGAAGGTCTGATTTTGTTCTCATAAAAGACGGCGACAAATCAAGGAGATGAAAATAGCAAAAGCAGAAAGACCTTGAGGGGGAACGAAGATTAAAATCTTGATACGTGACGAAGGGAACACTGACACACTCAATGTTGTTTTCCCAGGAAGTCAAAAAGACATAGGACGACATCTCCAGCAATTGTAGAAGCGAAATAGAATTGGCGCTCTCTTTTCGACGCATTTCTTATTGTTATTATCTTCGCACTCCATAAACATTAATTACAATAGGGCCCTGCAAAAGATAGGCTCGTATTATTTATTTGGCTTCTTAAAGCTGCAGTTGATTGAAAATTATTTTCGGGGTGGGGGTCGTTAAATTCAAATTTATTCTCAAAAAATTCGATCATGTCACAATATGCTAATTAAAGTTTCATTTTTAGTGTTCAATAGAACAAGTACATTTTATACATGTAGGTAGTAGCAGTTTACTGCGGAATCATTGTTGGCAATAAATCACATTAATTATTAAAATGATCAAATTACGAGAGCTAAGCAATGATGCAAAACAAAAAATATTCAACAAGGAACGCTTGTTGAAAATAGACAAAATTCAAAGAGATGTTGCAAACTGTGTTGGATGTGCCCTATAAGCAGTAAATTACACATGGAAAAATTCAACAACTCAGGAACTACATAAAATCTTTCTGGTAGGGGTAGAAAACAGGCAAGTGGCAAGATCAGTCACTAAGAAAATTTGCAATGAAAATAGAAAATATAATATCCAAGGAAATAAATATGAAATGAAAACAGGGGTCTATGACGATTGGTCTAAATCCCGATTGGTCCAAATACCGATTGGTCCAATTCCCGATTGGTCCAAATCTAGGTTGGTCTAAATACCGATTGGTCTAATCATCGATTGGTCTAAATCCCGATTGGTCTAAAAAAAAGACTAAAATGACTGAAAAATTTCCACTGAAAACGAAATAATTAACTTGAATTATTCAAAACCTTTTTCCTTTAAGGAAATAAAATACATAGTGAATGTGTATACTTTACAGAAGTATTCAGAGCACTCTTTGCACAATTACAATGTTGATGTAAATGTGATCCTTGGATAAATACCAGGGTTAAATCCCGCTTTAAAAAAATGGTTGGTTGGTTTGGTATTAACGTCCTTTTCAACTGCCATGGTAATTTCAGGACGGCGTTATAGGGGCCGCAAATTTTGCCTCGCAAGGGTTCTTTAACGTGCAGCCGGCAAACGACTACACGGGACCAACGGAAGGAAGTGCGTGATCTCAGGATTTTCCCCCTGAAAAAATCCTCGCCGTCCTCGGCCGGGGTCGAACCCGCGTCCTCGGTCATCAGAGGCGATCACGCAACCCCTGAGCCACCGAGGCCGATCTTTAAAAAATGGAATTTTTTTTCAAGAAGATCTATAAATGAAAATAAACGAAACTTTATTAAATGCATTTTTTATTGAAATATTTCTGATTTAATTATTCTTGAGCACCCCCCTTGTTTTTTATTGGGTTTTTTTAAATCTGAATTTAATGAAGTTTTTTTCTTTTTTAGAAAAGGGGAGGGGTCTTTTTAATTTCCTTTCTAATATTAATTTATCGAATTAACTGGCGATCGCGTTGGCCATAAAATTTTTTGATGTTATAATTTAAACTTATAATGCATTTAAAAATAACCTACACATTAAATAACCAATTCTATTATTAGTATATTTATTTATTTGCGTATTTATTTATTTATTTATTTATTTATTACTACACATTTCCATAATTGTCGTGCATCCGGGTTAATATGATAGTAAATTTAAATGGTAAATGAAAAATTAAGCCAAAGCCTACAATCAACAATGACTTAATTGGTCAGAGCGTCGACGCGATCCTTTTTTCTCTTTTTTTTTTTTTTAATTCGTCTTCAGTGGAAATTTTTTCAGTCATTTTAGTCTCTTTTTAGACCAATCGGGAATTTGGACCAATTGGGATTTAGACCCATCGGAATTTGGACCAATCGGGATTTGGACCAATTGGGAATTGGACCAATAAGGATTTAGACCAATCGGGAATTTGGACCAATTGGAATTTGGACCAATCGGGATTTCGACCAATCGTCATTAGACCAATCGTCTTGGACCGGGAAAAAGTGCCATACTATCGTTAGTGATCATAGGACTGTAAGAAATACATTAAATGAAATGAATTTTAAATTCTACAAATCCAAAAAAAAGCCAATGCTGACAAAGCACGACAGGAAAAGTTGTCTACAGTGGGCCCGACAGCATAGAAATTGGATTACTTATGATTGGAACACAGTAACAATTGTCTCTTGATGTTCAGAGCCTCTTTTCTCAACTCGTGGCATTCTTCACGTTTCAATTTCAACTGCTCTTCAAGTTTTTGAATTTTTTCATTCATTACTTTATTGCACAATTGAAGTGAGTTAATTTTATTCAATGCTTTATTGTGCATTTTTTCCCGGCAGTTATAATTCTCATCTGCTAAAGTATCATTACCACCAGTTGAAATATTGGGATCATTTAAAGCAGGTATCCTCAGCAGTAGTTTGAAGAAGTTCACTGACGACTGTTCTTTGCAGCCTACGGATTTGTCTGCCTTCTCGCGTCTTGTTGGGTTAAGTGATGGGACAGCTGATTTTTTTTTAATATCTATAAAAATTAAAACAATCTGTGTGAAGAGACGGATGTGTTTTTATATTTTTAATCGATTATTTTTTGGTATAGTTTATATTTAAATATAATTTCTGTCATTTATTTATTATCTGCAAATATATTGCTTTTTTAGTTAAACATTTAATATTTAATTTTTCATATTTTTAAGATTTTTGTAAATTTATGATTTAAATAAAGTTTACTTATTTGAGTTTTTGATTATTTTTTATTTTTAAATGTACGTTTTTTTATTTTTTCATTTAACCACATATTGTACATTCTTATCCACATATTTAACCTAGTCTTGACTAGTTTTATATGTAATTTAGCTTATTGATTGTTTTTAATCTGCCATTGAAAAAATATTACAATTTTTGAAGCATCCTATAACATTTCTTAAAATATTTCGCAATATTTTTACTACTTATTTTTTTTTTTTAATTTCTTACCCTTTTGTTTGGAATGTTTAAAAGTTCTGCCTTTAAATCCCTCTCATAGTCTGCATCTGTAAAATGTTCTGAACAAATGTGGCATGCGCCCGGATTCCATTTTCCATCCCTTTTACATTTTTGAATCCACTCCATTTTCAAAGACTCATCTTTGGGAAAGCTATGATACATGATCTGTACTTTACTTGGATCATTTTTAGTCATTTTTAAACTATTGTTGCAAACAGCAACCGTACAACGTGTTCCAGGCATCGTGTAGTTTAAGCACATGGCATAGACCCGACACGGTCTAGCGTTGACGTCATGATCTTAAGTAGGTCAGATCGACTAATCGGCTAATCCCTAAATTGAGGCAACTTTTACTTTACTTGGATAAGGCCGACTGAGGCAACAATGGCGGATTCTGTAGCAGACGACAAAGTCTGGCGTACTTTCCTAACCTAGAGCTTTACCCACACGGCATCTTATCGGACTCGATCCGGATCGATTTAGATGCATGTAAACGCGAGGCACTTTTGATTAGCTCAAGTCGATCCGGATCGAAACGTGCATGTAAACGCAGTGTATGAAAGTCTTCAAAAATGCCGCCCCTGTTACGATGCCGGTGCATGCCAGGGAAAACGAAAGCGATTGACATGTGTCTTTCTTTAATTGCCCGAGTATAGATGTCGGTCTTGCAAAGATAAATTTATATTTGTTAAAATGAATTCTGGAAGGAAAATATAATTTATCGAGAATGGGATTTGAATCCGTGCCTGCAGAATAACATTCCCTCGGCTTACAGCTACGCTGATCGACGGCACTATGATATTGGCAATAGTTTATACAAGAAATAATATTAAGTTTAAAAAGTGTAAAGGTTTAAATTTCTCATTAGTTTTGTCTTCAGTTTGTGTCGCTTCGGCTTCTCTTGTATTTAAGAGAAAATACTCGATTTTTATAAGCCTTATTTCATTAGTTGATTGTTTATATCATGGAAACTAAGCCAATGAGTATTTTTAAATGTCATTTTCGTTTTTAGCACCCCAAATTTATGTAAGTTAAGCCGTTTTGATGCCCGCAACTTTTTACCTGTAATTTCTCTTCTTCACTCGGCCTTTGTTCTATTTCTTAAATTTCTGTCACGGAATTTTAATAATTCCGTTGGCATAGTTGATCGTCTGCGCTTTAGAGTATTTGTTAATTCAGAACGAAAGCGAAATCGTCTTCGACCGCGTCATGAAGAGCATCAGCTCGCGGCAGCCAATGAGGGAGGAGCGAGCCTCTCTTCTGCGAGCTCGACGAGAGAACAGCGACGGAGAGGGAGAAGGAATTTTGCGTCTACCGTGCGAGGACGGGCTACGAACGACGGGGGACTTCGAGATGGTCTGGTTTTGTCTTCGCCGGAGGAGAGGGCTCGTCCTCGAGTGATTTCTACGGAGACGACTACGGAGGCGGCGAGTGCCTCGTTGTGTGATTCCTGGCTGTGCAGAGAAGCCTCGTTGGCGGAGAATGCATGCGCAGCAAATTGCGTGCCTCCTCAGTCTAATAAGTGTTGTACGACGCCGTTCGACGTGGTGCCTCGGGTGCCGAGTGTTACGGCCGCCTACCAGGTATACTTCTTGGTGAGTGTTTCATTTTCTGTATGCCTTACGGCCGATATGGTCCGAAAATCCTTCCCTGAACTAAGTCGCCGTGACTTGCATTTTAATACGCAAGTGTGTGGTTTTTGGCCCAGAGGCATGCAGGCCTACTTCGGGAGCGACTTCGGCTTCGTCTTCATAAAATGCTAAGTGAAATGTGCGCTACCGTTTGTGTTTTGCCATATTGTGTTAGGCCACGTTCATTAGCCTAAATTTCTTGTCTGGTGATCTACTGTCATCACGTAAATTTATTTAATCTTATTTTGTTTTATGTCTGCCACTTCCCACAGGTTTCTTTTGTGAAAAGTTTATCACATAGCGTGTAACTTGCCTGTAATCCTTTACAATTGTATTACTTATTATTAATGGACTTCACCCGGACTTGGAACTTTACCGTTTGAGACTTTTTGACAAATTTTATTTGGCAAATTCTTTTTCCCGTTGTATGGACAGTTTCATTTCGCGAGTGCGCCGTTCCGAGCTTTTGTTTGCTCTTGTGTTCGCGACAAAATTTATGTGAACTGTTTCTGTAATTTTGTGCATTTGCTTTTGAGTTTCAATACTTATACTTATATTTAAGCCTTTGTATGCCGTATTGTTATTAAATGTTTTACTCGTTAGCTGAGAGGTTCGTCCATAGGTAATTATTTTTAAGGCCGACCCAGTTAATTTGCTGTTTATCTTTTTTAGCTTATATCTAATGGTTTTAGTTTTAAGCTATATAACTTTTTGGCTATTAGGCTTTTGCTCTTAAGTTAAGCGGCTCAGCTGCCTAATATTCTTTTATAGCAGTATGTCCTTTGAAGTCATTTAAACTTGTAGCTTTGTGCTTTGTTTAGCTCTTAAGCTTTGTTTTAAATTTATCTGACTGAATTGTAATGTAAGGGCTTATGTTTTAGGCCTTGGATGTAATTTACTGCTAGGATAAGTGTACCTTCAAGCATTGGTTTAATTTGTAAGCTTGTTCGTTAAGCTTAGGTTATATTGCACTGAGGTGCATGTAAGATTAACCTAATTGTATTTACGTTAAACCTTTATTTATCTGCATTTTTGTGATTCGATTTTCATAATTTTATCTTTGCATAGAGGTTCCCGTTTGGCTCCTCACTGCTTTGGCAATTTTATGTTATTATAATAAACTTTATTCTTTTATTTAATCTAATCTTGTGTGCTGTTGCATGATATTAAAATTCCACTGCGCTACTCCTAAATTTAGCTTTAATACATGTGACAATTTCTTTGTGAGATTTTCATCGTGAAGCCCGTAGAAAACTTTTTTGGGGATTTGGGGTACAAAAACTGTATGCCAAAGAAGACAGTTTAGCCACACAAATGAATTAAAACATTCTGGAATCATGGGATGACATAAAACTTCCAATTCTTCGAAAGTTAATTAAATCAAGGCCTTAAAAGTGTTTCATTTAATTTCAGCAAATGACTGTTTAATTAAATATTGGATTGTATTTTTTTTAACCTTTCATTTATGAATCCATAGGATTCTTTATTTAATTAATAGTATGTTTGTGTTTTTTGAGCAATATGTTAAAATTATTTCTTTTTGCTTCTTTGAATAGAAAACAAAATGTAACATTAAGGACCTTTATATATCAGACACTAGAAAAGAGAAGAAAATATTCCGCGAACTGATTCGAGCCTGCTATAGGCGTGGTCCTTTGTTCGAGTCCAGGTTACGGAAATTTTCCTTTTCTTCTCTAGTTTGTAATTTGATATGTCTGAGAAGTTTCTTCAGTTTTAGCGCATTTTTGTAGAAAAGATCTTATGAGGTCGATTTGTCCAGATGTCCGTCTATGCGTCTGTAAACACAATTCCGATAATACTTTGCGCTGGAATCGGGAGAGCAGAGGCAAATTACTTTCTCTTGTCTCTGGGGGAGAATGAGCGTAGTGAATCATTGGGGAAAACGCGTGCTGCGTTTCGGCTCTGCGCGTGCTCCATATATTGAGATGGTGCGTGTGGACGATGCACGTGATAGACGATTACGAATAATCTTCTCTTATAGAAAGGGAAGATCGGTACTGATTGCCTAAGTCAAGAGGATTTCTTTATTACTAGGGAGCTGCTTATTTAGAATCATAACTTGAAAATGAATTACTTTTACACGTTCTGTTTCCATCAATCCATATGGCAAAAGCACGTTCGAAGATGAGATAGTCAGAATAAGTAATAAAGGATACTCGGAATTAATTTAGTAGTACGTATTATGGTACCATTTGTTACCAATGGAAACTTTCAATGTTAAGATACAGCATGTAATATATCAAACAAGTTGGAGCGATGTGTCTTGAATGAATATAACGAATAATTAATGGTAGCAATTAATTTGGTTTAGTAATACGTATTTTAATGGTACCATAATTACATTATCTTTGTGAACTTTCAATGCTATGGTATAAGGGGTGATTCAGTTAATTTCTGACCATTTCACTCGAATGACGTGCATTAGGGATAAACAATTGAAAGAATATGAGCGCCATATCAAATTTCTAAATAGTTGGAGTTTGTATTGTTGCAACATGAAGATCGTATTGTTGAAAAATGGCGCCCGCTTTATCAACAGAGCAGAAATGCAAGGTTGTCGAATGGTATTTCGAGACAAAATCAGCTGTAACCGTGCAAAGAAAGTTCCGGAAGAAGTATAAGTGTCGAGACGCACCAGGCAGGCAAGCAATCATGGATTTTGTCAAGCAATTTCGTGCCACTGGATGTGTTAAAGCCAAGAAAAAAGGCGGGAGCGAAGCTCGTGTTCGAACGGCCGAAGTTGTTGAAAGTGTTCGCACAAGGTTGGTCGATTCAACAAACAAGCACGTGCACCTTGAAATTTCTTTGCAAGCAATTACTTTAAAAGTTATTACAGTAGCTTGCTTGTGTTAATTGTTAAAAATAAAATAATCTAGGCCTACCAACGCACACGGCATCCCGGTGTCATTTGATTGTTCAATGCAGTATTGTAAGTAAACGGAGCTGCGGGGACCCCATGTTCATATGAGAAAAAATACTTCTAAGGATCTCTTCTATCATCTCCCAAAAAATCTGTAATCAATTCAAAAACGCCCTGTATAAAAAAGGCAGTGGCTGTTTACACGGGTCCGTGAAAACGTGCAGAGGTCACGTCCGCGGCTTCTGATTTGTTTAGAAGGTCACTTGGTGCAGAGGTCAGGAAAATACCTAGATTCGTAGGATTCACTTTATTGAGCCAACAAGACCAATCAAAGACAACTTGGAGGTGGATACTGATGTGCCAATTATGATCTTTAGAGACTTCAATGTAGATGCTATATTAAACTCCCAGCTTTGTGAAGAAACGTTTCAATTTAGATTACGTACCCATCGTATCACCTACTATATTGGGTGGCAGTTACTATAGATTTGATATGATTCTAGTCTGTTGACATTTGTTCATACTTCTCTTATCATAGAACCCTGAATTTTAAGTTGGGAATGCCTTATAATTAAGGTTTGGTTAAAAATAATGAGTTTGGTGAAAATTTTTTGATATATTTCAAGTATATTAGTTGTTTGAAAATTTTATGTTAGAAATTAAAATGTTTGAATTGTGTTGTACAAAAGTATTTCTTATTCACCATGTAGCCACAAGACGTATTCTACGACTTAACTAGCGGCCGTGTTCCGACAAAGCCCCGTACAATTTTTTTGAGCAGGTTATTCTTTTTGCTCTTTCTACAAACCACTGATAACAACCCGATTGATTCTCCGACTCTACATATTCTAAGCCAATCGTCTTTCGTAACCTGAATTTTACTGAATGATTCAATAAGTTCCGACAGGCATTTTATCTCCGTGAATATATTTTTAAACCCAATATCACTTAGTCTGCTTTCATAGCTTGAATAAATAGGTCCAAATTGCAGCTCATATACTTTTTCTGCGAGAGTTTTCACTTTATAGAGACGCTGTTTTTCAACTTCTTTCAGGATATTTCTTTCATTTTTTGTGATCTATTCGGTCTTTAAATACTTCGCGAATAAACGATCTATTATCATAATGTCTTCAGGCACATGTTCAATTTCATCTATTTCATACTTATTTACTTTTCAAACCCGCTTATCCGTTAGGGTCGCGGGGGCAGCAGCCCTAGGAGGATTTCCAGCGATCGCGATCTTCCGCCTTCAGGTGCATGTCCTCCCTGGTAATACTCAAGCGACTCGAACCCAGATTTTCTATGTAGTCTAGCCACATGGTTCTAGGCCGACCCCTTGGAAACCAGGGGCATCCGTATCACGTGGCCATACAAGCGCAACTGAGATCTCTCAATGCGGAGAAGTAGCGGCTCAACACCAGAAGATTCCCTTATTGTGCTGCTGTACACTCTATCTAGTAGGGTAACACCTATCACACCTCGCAGAAATCTCATTTTAGGCCGCTTGTACCCGCGATCGCACTCTTTCTGTCATTACCCAAGCCTTATGACCATAGGTGAGAATGGGGACAAAGATAGATTTGAAGACGGAGAGCTTGGCTTTGTTACCCAGCTCGCGTTTCGTTACCACGAATCGCCACAGTTTGCGTCTGACACAGCTTGCTACACCGATCCGAGCATCCAATTCTTTCTCCTGCCGTCCATCACTCGTGAATACAATCCCGAGAAACTTGAATTTCTCCACCTGTCTCAATGAGGCTCCCCTAACATGGAGAGCGCACTGAGCAAGCTGTCTTGAAAGGACCAGAACCTTAGTTTTAGCCACACTGATCTTCATCCCAGCTTCTTCACATTTGGCTGCAAACCGGTCTAGTGCATGCTGAAGGTTCGTGCGAGCCAAGGAGGACAAGGTCGTCAGCATAGATCTATTTCATAATTGTGGTTATTAAAAATATTCAATCTTTGAGGAAATAAATTTTCAATTGGGCAGCCTTTTTGTATTTTTTACACTTCTTGGCTCGGTTGATTCCATAACTGTGGAGTAATAGTTTTCGACTTTGTGCTCTCATTATTTATAAAAACACAAGCAGCGGCGATATGCTTGCATCCACGCTTAGATATACCAGCCTTGCATTCGCAATAAGAGTTCGAAATCGAACGATCTTTCGTCAACTGAAAAAAAAAAATATGATTTGTCAAAAAAGCCCGAGATATAAAAACGAACAAAAATTAATGTCTTTCATAATCTCAAAGTTGACATTTACCTCAATTTTCACTAAATACGATGGATTTGTAACCCTTGTCTGGGGCATAGCTTTTCCTTTAATCAGCCGACCGTCGTTCGTTATTGTTTCAGAAAAGTGATTACTTTCAAATAGTTTTTTGACTAATAAAAGATTTGTTAATCAAAATGCTCTTCAAAATTTAGCGTTAGAGAATGAAATTTTATGTTAAGAGGCAGGACGACTCATGTCTAATGGGTCTTTTTAATTAAAGTTCCATTTTGAAATGGCCATAAAAAAAACAAACTACTGGACCAAAAGCTATAATACTTGGTAATATTATAGAAGAGGCCATGGGAAGTTCATACCTATCAAAAAATATTAGTTCAAAAGGTCACCACCAGCATGGAATGGCGCTCTATGCAATATTCGCATACGAAATTAGACACGAAGACACAGGTGTAACCTGCTTTCAGTAAATGGAGGAGGCGAGATTCAACATGTAACTAATTTTAGTAACGATTAAAGACTTGTTAACCTCTGTCTTCGTGTATAATTTCGTATACGAATATTGCATAGAGCGCCATTTCATGCTGGTGGTGACCTTTTGAACTAATTTTTTTTTGGTGGGTATGAACTTCCCATGCCCTCTTGTTTAATATTACCAAGTATTATAGCTTTTGGTCTAGTAGTTTTTGTTTTTTTTTTGGCCATGTCAAAATGGAACTTAATTATAAAGACCCTGTATTTTTTACTGATTTTCTAACGGCTATTGTAAATAAAACTACCTTTAAATTCCGTTGAAATCGATCAACATTCACGCATTGAAAACCACAATGAAGAACAATAGGAGGCATAATTTGAATTATAATCAAACGAATTCTTGCTTTGATTATAATAAAAGGCCAGCGTGTGGCTCATCTAAATGTTGTTAACAATCGTCACGAGTAAGCGCAACAGTCGTTTTTTCCGCCTATGCATCTAGCCCAATGACGTATATTAAAGATAGACTCCGAATTCTATTGTTAACAACGGCAAAAAGTGAAGCAAATTGAGCCATGATAGTTCTGGGCAGGAGTGAGCCGTGGAGTAATTAGCTGTCTGGCTGCTTTGTTTTTGAAAATTTTGGGCCCGAGGAATTATTAATTCAAAACCATTATTCAAAGTTGTTCTGCGTACAATTGTGCAAACAGACAAGAAAAAGGATCAGGAATCATTTTCCACAAAAATAAA
>JAHWFO010108506.1:0-14992 GCA_023313115.1 Rhysida immarginata
CACTTAAATGCATTTTTACATTTCTACATTTTTAAGGTCCAGGTTATCTAAAAATAAAAGAGGATAGGTTTTTTGCTGGTTTTTTGGGCCAAAAAAGTGGGGACGCATTATACAAGGGGTCGCATTATAGTAGAGGATATACGGTATTCGTGATAGCTTATTCTATTACCCTACCAAATTTCAATGGAATCGGTCCAGTAGTTTCAGAGAAATCCACGAAAATGGGTTTGTCCTGTTAATTTTGAGTACCAGCGTAGTTATCTCATTTTTGCGAGGGTCCTCACAAGTGTAACATAATTTTTGCAAAACCCTGTATGAGCACAATGAAGGCGTGTAAGTATTAATTCTCAATTTGAAAGCTAATCTTTGGACAACTTCAGATCAAACAATGAATCGAATGTGATACTTAATCCGAGAGTTTTGTCATGGTGAATAGGAAAAGTAGAGCTGATCGCTGATTCGAATGTTAATCCTTGGTGGTGAATATGGCTATTAAACTGTTAAAGGTTAGTTAAATTATTCTTACGGGGAATCAGTTTCCATAGGAACTTTCTTCTCCACTTTTTTTTCATACACTGTATGTTCCGGCTTCCTCGAATCATATTTAACAATTTCAGAAATCCTATTAAAAAAAAAAAAAAAAAAAGAAACTCAATATCATAAACACTACTTGCTACTATATCAAAAAGTGTAATTTTTTGCAATGGTAAAAAGAAAAAAAAATTTATGTGAATGAAACAAAAGCAAAGGGTCGTACAAATGAAAACAAAAATTTGTGTGGGAAAAAAAAAGACGACGTGTAGGATCGCATGTTTTTGTTTTCAACAATTGCGAAACCCCACGTGCAAATTGAACAATAGATTGCAAGTGTTGCATCAGGTGAGAAAGAACGATAGCTCACGCTTCGAAGCTCTGCGCATGATCGCTTCGTCCAAACAACAAAATGGAGTCAACGAAACAGGAACAGAGAGCAGTATTTCGTTTTTTGACACGTCAAGGACTTTGTTTCTGAAATTCATCGTCGTATGCAGAACGTCTATGGAAATGACTGCCTAACCTTGACCTGTGTTTGGGCATGGACCAAGAGGTTTTCGGAGGGACAGTAATCATTGCAAGATGATCGATGATCTGAACAAGCAAATCCAGAGCCAAAACCGACGCTCTCTTAAAGGAAAACAGAAGAGTGACAATCGATGTCTTGGTTGCTAAAACAGGCCTTAGTCGTGGAACTGTTCACTCCATTATCAGGAACCATCTGCACTACAGTAAAATCTGTGCACAATGGGTCCCGCATCATTTGCCATCAGAACAAGTTGGAGTTTGAATGGCCATGTCCCTGCAACATTTGACTCGCTATGAACAGTTGTTAAGGGAACAGAATCGTTATAAGGGATAAAACTTGGTGATTTCATTTCCAGTCCGAAAGCAAACGTCAAAGTCGTCAACAAAAGCATTATGGGTCACCACCCCTGAAAAAATCAAAAGCAATCGCCTATGTTGGCATAGTTAGGAGCCATTTTGGAACCCATAGCAGCGCCACTGGACTGGATATAATAATCATTGTTAAAAGTGAAGAAATTGGAGGTTAGGATGGTGTTAAGGAGAAGGCAGATTGTGTCAGGTAGAAGGAACTTGGAAAGGTTTGTTAGCCTCGAGACTGTTGCGAACAGCTTCAATTCCATCATCATGAGGAATGTTAGTGTAGAGAGAAGAGACATCAAGTGTGCAGAGACATCTTGTGTCTCGTCCTTCTCTTAATATATATATGTTTATTAATGGTTAATAAAATATTATTAACTTACTTTTTTCCTTTCCAAGTTCTTGGTTCATATGTTGGTAATGAAATATCGACGATATCTTTCAAAATATTTAAATTACGTTGTCGTTCATTGTCAATATTTTCTTCTTCTTGCTGTAGTTCTTCTGTTACTGATTCATCCCGCTCTACAAATAAAACAAGCAAGTGTTTCAGCAAATGCAGGAAGATTTCAATTAGAGAAGCAAAACAAAGATAATTTAAAAACTGAGTGTAAGTAAGTAAGCTTCTTTCTTTGTTTCTTTCCACAAAACAATTGAACCCGACTAACTCAAACTCAGTTAAATCAAATAATTTTTAGTCCCATCCTACAGAGTATTTAATTAATAGAAATTTCACTCGTTAATGTAAACAAAGTTTTTACGCAGTGGCTACATTCACAACAGTAAGGAGTGACTTCACACGTTATTGCCGGGAGTTGTTTCGCGGCACTTTTCGTGTAGCGGGCAGCCGTAACGGTGCACGAACATATTGTGCAAATGTTCAACTGGAAAAATACGTTCAGTAGGAAGAAGTTTCAAGTCATATCAACAGTTGGAGAGTTATATAAATGTCCAACGTGACGATAAATGCTATCGGTATTAAACAAAGTTGGTACTGCTCGTGATAAATGATGAGGTAGTGGGGAGCGGGGGAACCAGCCAGGCCGTGCCGCGCGAACACAATCGCCCAAATTTGGCTCGTGCTACGCAGCACCACGCCATTCAGCTTAGTTTGAGGTTCAATTTACGGCATTGCTTGCCATTTGCGACCCCAAGTGTCTTATATCACTTTAATCGCCTGAATTTCGTCTACACCATAGTGTACTTTCTTTGAAGGACATAATATACACCCTGTATAAAGGGGGTCATAATTTTTCCAAGATTTACAGTATTTATTTTTCAATATTTGTATACACAAACATAGGGGGAGGCCACATGGCCTGAATTTAGGTGCAAAGACATTACTTAGAGTATCCCATGCTTCTTTGGGGGAAGTACAATCAACGATATGGATTTGTTGATCTGGATTAATCCCCAATGCTAATGTATAACAAAAAAATTTTTCGTTAATAAATTTTATTAAAGTTTTTCCCGACCATTTATTTATTATCTCGACCAACTGAAACACCTAACTGGCACCTCGATGAATTGATGTTTGACTGATTGACGTCCGGCGGGAACTCTATTGAAGAGTGGCGCTGCATGTACAATCGGCCCAAAAACGCCTGCAGCGCCGCCCTATCGACAAACAGAAACTTTACTTTCATTTTCAGTTTCAATGAAAAACCTCTATCGCAGGTCACGGTCGGCCCTGTTGCGATCCAGGCTCATTTTAAGGATAGGAACACTTGTGGTGCCTTTCTCTTTCCATGCCCAGATGACGTTGTGAATGGTCGATTTCGGGATGTTTAGGGTGGCTGACGTCTCTCTAACAGTTTTGCCTGTGAGATGGCATCCAACAATTGTACCTCTTTGGAAGTCTGAAAGCTCTTTTCTTTGAGACATTATGGCCTGACATCAGGCACAGTTAGTCACTGCACTGGATGGGCAACCATCAGTGATAGACAATCTCCATCCCCATACCCCATCCTCCCTACAAAATGTTTCTGTTTCTTTTCTTTCCAACTCTCGGCAACAATTGTGATGCCACTCCTTCCTGTCGTGAGCCGTTATGCCTTCACGATAGCCGTGAACATAGCCACGACAGGATAAATCGAAGAAATTTTTACATATGAAATAAAATTTTCTTCTGTATCTTTTTTTTTTCATGCCATCTGATCTCAATTAACATCCGCTCAAGACTGATTGACTGAAACTCTGACCTACTACGTTACTAAACAACACTTCGTTCCTACACGTGGTTGGTCATCGATTGGCTGAATTGTGTTGACGTCATTTTTACATGCGGTGCTGTATTTGGAATTTTTTTTTCAAATTCGTTCACATGCGCTTCAATAAATACATTTACACTTTATAATGCCCTCTTCGAACCTTTCATTTACCTCAACCCATCAGATTTTGAATTTCGTGCTAAAAACTTCTCTTTGGTATGCTTTAATCTTGAATATAACGCCTATTCACTTAAATAAGACCCAATCTGTCAACAGACAAGTTTTACCATTGTTGAGACGCTATGCGGTGTATTTGTTCTTATTTATAACAAAGTAAACCGGGAAGACAATGTAATAAGTTCTTGAAGCAAATTTTGGTGCTGAGGGTCGTGCAGATGCATGACGGAAAAAAATGGAATTTTGAGAAAAAAAATTTTTTTGAGGAGAGAGGAGAAGAAAAAAACCGACAATGATAGTGCAGGCTAGAGCTTGAGAGAGGCACCTACGATGTCTGTCTTAAGATTAATCGTGATGATGATTAAAACTCCGAGGAGAACTGCACTTTAATATATGATCGGACATATTATGTTGTTGATTGACAAAAAGATTGGCTTGTTTGCCCAGTTGGAAGCCCATTTGAAGTATTAATGGTGTAAATATAAGCACTAAAAAATGAGCTTGATGACAACAGGCACGACGACAGAAAGACTGTGGACCACAACACTTCACTATGCGCCCCCGGGAAACTATTTCCGCCTCTACTTGACAAGTTGGATCCCAGAGACACTGGCGAAGCCGCAGCTTCTGCCACTAATTAATCTACTGTGAAGAAAAGATGAGTACTTCGTTTTTTGGTTACGTAAGTGAATTTTTCCAATTAACCCAAATATGACATCGGGGCGCAGTGTGCGTTGGTAGGCCTAGATTATTTTATTTTTAACAATTAACATAAGCAATCTACCGTATGAGTTTTACAGTAATTGTTCGAAATGACCGCCATTTGCTTCATAGCACAATTCGCAACGCCTTATGATGGATTGATGTACGCGTGGAAACAATTGATTTGCACGGTCGCTGATGTCACCTGCTGCCACGACAACATGAGCCGGCAATTCTTCTTCGGTATCTACAGGTTCGGAGTACACCATTCATTTTATGCTTCCCCGTAAAAAAAATCCATCTGGCGATCTCGGTGGCCAAGCAACTGGTCCGCCACGACCAATCCAACGTCCAGGATATGTCTCATTTAGGTAATCTCTAACTGCACTTGTGTAATGCGAAGGTGCGCCGTCCTGTTCAAACCACATCAAATGTCTGGTCATTAGTGGAACATCTTCAAGTAGACCAGGGAGCTCCTACTTCAGGAAACCAAGGTATGTTTGCCCGTTAAGACGGCATGGTAGGAGATATCGCCCAATCAGGACATTGTGAATCATGCCAGCCCAAATATTCAACGAAAAACGATGCTGAAAACTGTTAACATGTGTTGCACATGAGTTGACATGAGACCACAGATGACTTTTGTAGCTACTGAACATTCCCTCTCGCGTAAACATTGCCTCATCTGTCCGCAAAACCATGGAAGGAAAGTCTGGAATCCTATTCTGTTGCTGCATAAACCATTCCGCGAAAGCACGCCGGGGACCATAATCATTGGGACATAATTCCTGCACCTTTCAAAGCTTGAACGGATGTTGCAGGTTGCCATGTAAAATGTTCCATACAGTGGTATGACTAGTATTCAAAGCAGCTCCGACCGCACGAGTACTTGTCGATGGATTTCCGTTAAACCTTTCCAAAACTTCATCCTCTAATTCAGGGGAGCGTAACCACTGACGACGTCCACACTGATGATTATCATGAGCTAATGCGCCTGTTTCTCTTAAACGACGATCTACTGCACCAAATGTTCGTGAATTAGGAAGAATTCTGTTGGGATAACGTTCAGCATACAAACGCCTTGCACCATCATGGTACTAGCAGCACCGAGACACAGATGCATGTCTGCATAATCATTCCATGTAAAACGATTCATACTGTTTGTTTAACTTTACACATGGAAAAAGTGCATCAAATGAACTTTTTAAAACACATCTTCACCTGCTGCTTTCCCAGAATGCAATTAGTTCATTTACATATGGATGACAAACAAGCACGTGCACCTTGAAATTTCTTTACAAACAATTACTTTAAAAGTTATTCCAGTAGATTGCTTGTGTTAATTGTTAAAAATAAAATAATCTAGGCCTACCAACGCACACTGCGTCCCGGTGTCATTTGATTGTTCAATGCAGTATTGTAAGTAAACGGAGCTGCGGGGACCCCATGTTCATGACAAAAAATACTTCTAAGGACCTCTTCTATCATCTCCCAAAAAATCTGTACTCAATTCAAAAACACCCTGTATTTCAGATTACAGCTCGACGAGGTTGCACCATTCCATGACAGTGACGACCTTCTTGAAATTATACATTTGAGTCGAATTTTTGCTTAGATGAAAGCTACAAGACTTTGAGCCACCATCTGACGAATCCGTCCATACAGAAGCTGCACCTCGACAAAATGTCTAAAATCTAAAGTGTCCAATTACTTTTGGGTAGATAGTGTATAAGTGATTCTTGTAAATAGGCCTACCAGAGTCGGCGTCTTTGTTATGATCTTCATCAATGAATCTCTCATCCATCTTAAATCTTTCGTCATTGCCAAAAGAAGACTGAAGCTCTAATAACTGTTTAAAAATTAAAAGAAAATGAGAAAAAGTATTACTTAATGAAATCTAGAAAAAATGAAAAATCAATAAGAACAAGATACTGAAACAAAAATATAGTATTAATACACCCCTCGTCCTTCTCAATGCTACTTGATTCAACCTGCACAACCTGGAAATACGAGGGGCGTTCATAAAATTCCAGGAATCATATCCTAGAAACATGAATATCGAGTACATTAGAAATCCACACGAAGCTGGTAGCCTCAATGCCCCATCCTACAGTAGAGGGGCAGAGTGGCGAATCAGTTTTCAAAATGGCCAAACAATCCTCCACGATGAACCTTGATCTGGAAGCCATCACTGAGCGAAGATCCACCAATCACAGGTCAAATCGAGCCTCTGATACTTGATCATCAAATCACCGCCAATGCCATCACATATAAGATCCACATTACATTGGGGTTTGACGAAGGTCGAAGCATGTTGGGTTCCCAGCTTGCTAACCCCAATGCTAAAGAGGTGCAAAAACAATCATCGACTGACATGTTTACAGCTTTGGAGGGCTGTTTTGACAGACTCGTGCGTCATTACAACCCTGATACTAAAGAACAAAGCAAACAATGGAAACACACATCATCTCCACCCATCCAAAAAGGGGGTGAACCCAGAGTTAAAGCGATGCTCGTTTTTTTATGAGACTCCAGAGGGGTTATCCTGACCGATTATGCTATAAAAGGCACTACAACAACAGGGAACTATTACCGTGGCCTCCTGAAAAAGTTGCTGGATGCCATTACAAAGGAACGTCGCAGAAAGAATAGCAAGGGTGTGCCGATTCTCCACAATAAAGTGCCCACTCATTCAGCACATGACACTGCGAAAGTTACAGTCGACCTAAGATTCGAAATTTTACCGCATTCCCTGTATTCACATGAACTGGCACCCAGTGACTATTTCCTCTTTCGTTGAATGAAGAAACCACTATGTGGAAAGTGTTTCCAAGACAACAACAAGTTTGCTGAGCTTCTTAAACAGCCAAATTGAGGCCTTCTATAAAGTTTCCACCAAATTCTAAAGAAGAATTAAAAGTTTCCACCAAAGCTTGTGAGTCTGGTTATCTTTCTTGTGTATGATTCCTGCAATTTTATGAGAGCCACTCGTACCTAGATTCCAACAGAAATCTGTACACTGCAATCATGAACGATTGTAGACACAGAATCGTGGCTGATGCTATTTTGTCAATTGTGATACAGTGATTTTGCTTAATTGTCCAGATTCAATGGGTTTCGTTCAGCTACACCAAACAAGAGGGTTATTTTGGCATGTTTTCTTTCTCGAACGAGCCAAAAATGGGGATCGCATTATAAAAGAGGGATCACGTTTTTTTTTACTTTTTTTGTATAAAGTAGAATCACATTATACAAGAAGCGCATTATAGTAGAATATTTATGGTGATTTGTGTTATGGCATCTCCATAGGATTAGTCAAACAGTGACATTCCAAGGAATGATAAATTGAACCCTGATAATTCAAAACCTCTACAGTCTGTAACATTGCTATAGAATCAAGGCATATTTTGTAGAACTGGAAGTTTTATGTTGTCCCATGCCTCTAAAATAGCGAGTTTCAGCTCGTTAACATGATCAAACTGTTTCTTTTTAGCATAAATTTTCGATACCATGATACCCCATAAATTTTCTATGGAGTTCATGTCCGGGCTTAATGATGGCCAATTAATTACTTCAATTTTTTCATCAACGAACCATGTTTTCATTGCTTTTAAAACATGGCAGCTTGTGTTGTCTTGTTGAAATTTCCATGTTGGGCCACCAATCAAAGGGCCAAATGGTATTAAATGATCATAAAGCAATGTCTGATACTTTTTGGAGTCCAATTTTCCTTCCACAAACACGAGATCTGATTTTCCGTTGTAGCCAAATGCTGCCTGCCCACACTATGACAGATCCCCCTCCAAAGTTCCTGCTGAACTGAATGTTGGGAGTCGTCCTCAGATCATGCCAGTAACATGCATTTCCGTCTGGTCCGTCTAAGTTAAACTTCTTTTCGTCAGAGAAAACAATGTTGCTCCATTGTTCCACCCAGGACATCTTATCTTTAGCCCATTCAAGTCGTGCATGTCGGTGAGCTTCTGTTAGTCGTGGTTTTCTAAGACATTTGGAATACTTGACGTTGGTGTTGTCGTGAAGACTTCTCCAGACACTTCTACAGGTAGAGCAGCTGCAATCTGTCGTACTGATAATTGTTCTTTCGTTGCCATACGAAATATTCTTCGGTGATCTCTAATGTTGAGCTTTTTAGCCTTAGATCTTCTTTTGGAAGTACCATAATTGTCACCCTTTGACAAAAAATTATAAACTGCTTTCTGAGATCTTCCTATCTTTTTAGCAATTGCTCTTTGACTTAATCCTTGAGCATGAAACTTGATGATCTTTCTGATTTCAAGCTCTGTCAACACTGAACCGCCTGGCATTGTGGTGAAAGAAAACATCTACTTTCCACTAACATAAATAACTTTTGCAAGCAATAAAAGGTAATTTGCATATGGTTCAGTTCCATTTTCAGAAGGCAGATACAATATTTTAAAGGTTTTCACTTCTGATTCCATAGAATTGTTACATTAAAAAACTGACTTTTTTGTGTATTGTTTTTGAAATTGATGAAAATGAATTTTTAATACTTTTTCTAAAATGTTAATAGGCTAAGAGTGCTGTACACAGTTAATGGTTATAATATGTAATAAATATACATCGTAATCGAAAATTATGCATCGATTCCATAGCAATGTTACAGACTGTATAATCGAAATGCTTTGCTTTTCCTTTGAAGTTCGATTCATCGAGGTTCTAACTGTAATTATGGAATGATTCTGATCTTTTAAGAAAACAAATAATTTAAAGAAACACTCGCCTGGATATGTTACAGCCACAAGACGTAAGCCAACGAGTGCAACAGCATCACCAAGCTTCGTTCTCAGCCAAGTAGAGATCACTTCAAGTAGGGCAACCAGTCTATGTGTTGTCAGGGAATGTTTCTCAAAGAAAATGGCTTCCAGGTGTTGTCAGTCGTCGCCTAGGAGATCTCCACTACGAAGTTGGCGGTTGACAACAATTATTCGAAATGCCACATCGATCAGCTTAAGCCACGAGACATAGAACGCCCAGGTGCGCCACCCAGAGAAGGAACGAGGAAACCACTAACGCCTCATCGGGTGCGCTTCCCCAGCAACAGATTGCCCAGCCACTCAAACCGAGGTGATCCTGGTTGCCGCCGATTATGAACTCAATACCACAACAGCAACTCCATTTCCAGCGGTCGAGGATCCGCCGCCAGACTTGAGCGACTCCCCCGAGCCGATTGAGCCGCATTGACCAGGTGCGGAAGAGAATGAACCTCCAGTGCACTCTGAAACAGACACCATGCGCCGTCGAGACCAACCGAGTCAAAAATACCGAAATTCTCCGGCCGCACTCGGCAACCGCCCCAGCGGTATTCGCCCTAGCTAACTGCGACGGGAGGAAGTGTCGGCGATCAACATTCAATTGTTATTGCACACGATCCTCATATTTGTAGTGGTGTTTGTTTCCGTTATATTTGTTCCATTGTTATGTCCACCTTTGTTATTGTTTGGAGACGAACGTTCGTCAGCTGTTCTCTCTCTCTTCACTCCCAGCCATAGTCGTTCTGATGACACGCTAGTTATCCGTCCCGTTTACAAGCAAAAATATTCGCCGGAGCCAAAGACATTACCACCAGGTAAACCCATAGTTCCATAAGTATAGTTCGTCTCCTATACCACTCCATCGAACCCCATATAAACACAATAGTTCTAACTCTAATTATGGAATGATTCTGATCTTTTAAGAAAACAAATAATTTAAAGAAACATTACCTTAGCTCCAGATTTACCATGGAAGTGCTGCTTATCTCGAAACAAAACTTCATCATCTGGAAGAACATTATCATGCTCCTCCTCCTCATCATCATCATCGTCGTCAAATAAGTGTAATTTAGGATCATTTGCTTTAGCCTTCGGTAAAATTTCTGAATCTTCCTCCTAAATAAATTATAGCAAAACACTCGACTTTATATCTGGAATTAGAATTTATTTCGGACAAAAAATTTAGCTGTACTCTTATTAAAAAAAAATAAAATAAAAAAGGTAATTTGCTTTTCCACACAACACTTTAATTTGACTTGAATATACACTGAGTGTGCATATTATTATGACCACCCCGTCAGTATCTCGTTGGGCCACCTTTTGCCTTTAATACTGCAGTGTCTTCGTGGCATTGATTCCACGAGATGTTGGAAGGTGGTAGGAGGAATCTGACACCATGCCTGACGGATAGCACTGTCTAGTTGTGCTAGATTGGACGGTGGTGGATCCAGCAGTCTGATGGTTCGTTCGACTTCTTCCCACAAATGCTCAACTGGAATGAGATCTGGGGATTGTGGGGGCCACCGAAGTAAGGTAAAGTCCCCCCTCATATTCCTGGAACCACTCCTGCACAATACGAGCTCTGTGGCATGGCGCACTGTCTTGCTGTAAGTAGCCATCTCCATTGGGGTACACCATCAACATGACAGGGTGGACTTGATCGGCGACGATACGGAGGTATGCTGTACCATCCAGACGTTGTTCGACACATATTAACAGACCCAATGCCTGCCACAAAAAACATTCCCCAGACCATAACACTGCCCGCACTGGCCTGAAGGGTTGTACTCATGCATGTAGGGTCCGTGCTTTCGTGCTGTTTCCGCCAGATTCTCACGCAGCCATCTGCACGATGTAACTGGAATCGTGACTCATCAGACCACACAATTGTTTCCACTGCTCAATAGTCCAGTCCTTGTGCTCCTGAGCGAACTGGAGTCATTTCTACTTGTTGGCTGCAAACAGCAAAGGTGTGCGGACAGGTCTTTGGCTTCCATATCCCATGCGATGCAGTATGTGGCGGACAGTGCATTCAGAGACCGTTTTGGAGGACCCTTGATTAAGGTCAGCAGTGATTTGATGCACAGTTGACCTCCTGTTATCCTTTACCAGTCGTGACAGTCACCGTTCTGTCCGATCATCAACCATCCGCGGGCGGCCACAAATGCAAACGTTCAGACCCCGTCTTTCGGCTAACCGTCCAGTCTTTAAATACTTTAACGATGGCTGCTCTTGAGCACCCTACAAATGCTGCTGTTTTACTGAATACTCGCTCCATAGCTCTGAGCACCTACAATCATCCCGCGTTCGAAGGCTGTTAAATCGCATCGTTCACCCATAGTTGAAGAATGAAACACTTCTACTGTTGTCGACGACACTCAGCTTCCCTTTTTATATTGGTCTGGCCCGGTAGCAACATTGTGGCGACGTCTGTGCGCACATTTGCATAAACATGTCAGGTGTTCAGAATAATATGTTCACTCAGTGTACACTGCCCTGCCAAAAGTATCCGGACATCCCTATGTTTGTGTTGTTCGTGTGGTCTCACCCTGTATAATACATGTGACAGTATGTGTATTAAAGACACAAGTCATTAGATAGTACAGCAGTGATAACACCAATCAGCTTGCCAAAGGTCCGAGAATTGTCCTACTTTGAGAGAGGAAAGATTGTAGGGTGCCGCATTAGTGGGAAGTCATTTCGCGAGATGAGAGCTTTGACTGGGCATCCTCACTCCACTGTGCATGATATTCTGCACAAATATGAACAGACAATGACAGCATAATGTTCCAGGCGACCTCCACTCCTGTCGCCAAGGAACATCACTACTGCCTTTGTAGGGACATCACTACTGCCTTTGTAGGGGACCCAGACACCTACTCACCAGCTGCAGCCCATAATCCATCGGTGCGCAAAGTGCAACGTGCCCTCCGTGAGATCAGCTTCTGTGGGATACCTGGAAAGAGGAAGCCGTTTGTCTCAAGGGTGAATGCTGTTTGTCGTCTACAATGGTGTACGGAGCGTCATCAGTGGATTAGTGATGAAAGCCTCTTCACCCTCCAACAATCTGACAGTCGTGTGTGGATCTGAAACAGAGTGCCTTGTAACCATAGTGAAGTACTGTGGCGGTGGGTTCATCGTATGGGCCATGTTCTGTACAGCAGGCATAGGATCAATCACTGGTATCAACATGCGACTGAATGCCCCACGGTACTAAGAGATGTTGGAAACACAACTTCTGGAGCGATGGTGGAGTTCTATGGCACCTCATCGAACTGCTTCTTCCAGCAGGACAATACCCCATGTCATGCCCCAACTTGACAGGAGGATTGCAAACACTTATTCCATTGCTGACGATCTCGGTATATCTCTCATTGGCAACAACGTCCTAGAGTCACTCTCCACCAAACTAAGAGGAAAGATCATGGTTCGCCCGTGCGAACATCCGATTATTGCCGTGGCCTGCCCAGAGTCCAGACTTAAACACAATTGAAGCTTTGTGGGATGTGCTGGAGTGCCGTAAATGAATGCACATGTCTACAGTCACGAACCGTCATCAGTTGCTGGATCATTTGACAACCGAATGGCACCATACCACAGCGTTGCTGTAAACAACTTGTGGACAGCCTTCCTCATCGTGTTGCAACAGTAATTGCAGCAAATGGTGGTCCAAGGCATTACTGACGACAGCATTTTCATAGAGGGCATGTGGCGCTGGTTGTCTGGATACATTTGTCAGGGCAGTGTTATTTTAGTCTTCTTCAAAGATATGCCGTCGAATCATATGCTGAAAACAAAAGTCACAAAGAGCTTACTAATAAATTCCAATGGCTTTCTTTTTCCCTTCTTGACAGATTCTCATCATATGAATCTTCTGCATCAGAAAAGACTATTTTCTTGTTCAATTTTTTGTCTGAATCCTTAAAAGAGAAAAACAAAGCAAATAATGAGACACTACCGTAACTAAAAACAAAACTTAAAACTTCTGGGTTACAATAACTTCCACAACCTGGAGCTGAGCCAGGGAGCAAGAGTATCAACTATGTGGAAGGAAGTGACAAGGTACCCCATTTTATGAACATTTGTAACCCTCAACACCCACGCATGACCATCAGGCAGTCTGTAAAATTTAAAAGCAGATTGTCCCAAAAATGAGCAACTATTTAAAAAAAAATCAATTAACGAAAAACTGAAGGAGACAGAAATGTACGATTTGCTGCGTTGTGCTTAGGAAACCAGTGAATTTATTCACACCAAATTTCGAGTTTGACCTCCCCACAAATTTTACGGGCTCTATTTTTGATTGTTTCTATTTCCTCAAATTTAAAAACTAGTTACAAAGTTCCTCAACAGATGGTGCTGCTGACGGGTGAATATAAAGACAAATGAAGACAGATAAGTCTACTATTCCACTCTCATACAAACAAAGACAGATAAGTACAAGAGGCCTCATAAGCATATGCTACAGCTACAATGCATTTCAAATACAACCTGTGACAATAAAGTTCAGTGAATGATGGCATATTGGGAGTGAATTGCTCGCTTACATGAAACAGCAGTTACTATCCTTCAAAGTAATCCCCGTCGATGGTAATGCACTTCTGGGAATGCCTGTACAAGTCCTGGAAACTCCTGGCGTAGTCGTTTTTAGGGATAGCCTTCAGTTGGGTCGTAACATTACGTTGGATGTCCAGCCACTTCGGGGGGCATCTTCTACGGTGTTCCGGCCTCCTCGGAACCGTTTAAACCACTCATAAACACACTTCAAAGTAATAGCACTTTGTTTGTAAACTGTTGTCATCATTTCATGAGTCTCTTTCGTTCGCCGATCCATTTTGGGTTTCGACCGCCTTCTCTCTTCATTGTCCTGTTTAAACACAATAAACACACACGCAGCGCTGATTATCTCAAATTTGTTTAAACATCTCTCGACCTATCTGGGGCAGGATACGACGATGGTGCACTCTTACGACCATTACCAATTTGACGTCATTCACCGAACTTTATTGTCACAGGTTGTATTACCTTCTCCAACCCTTATACAAAATCGGGGTTTACTTTAGATAGAATAATTACTATTTCAGTTAATGAGTTCCCTCTTATTTAATTAGCGTACTCTTTCAAAAAAATCACGTTCATTAACGTTTTCTTCGACTCTTTCAATGCCCGTTCAATTATTACTAGCAAACTAAAATGTCTGCCATTGCTCTAGGCTTCTTACAAGTCCTGCTGTCGGCAGTTTCACTTTCATTCTGCTTTTATGTCAAAAAACCTTGACTATGATGTCGGTGATCATATGTTATGTCTTCGCCAATTAACTGTTAAAAATCGCACCAATCATAGGAAGTTTTACAATCAAACTTGACTAGACAAGAAATCTGCGAAATAATTTTGGCATCTTACCGGAGGCTTAAAAATGTCAACGGGAATTTCAAAAAATGGCATCCAACTGATAAGTATTAGCGTGATTTATGCTAAATTTAGCGTTAACGTTAACCCTGACAAAATGTTAGTACATTTCCTTGTATTCCGCCCACCCCTCTCCCACAAATGTAAAACGCGTATATCCGCGAAAACACTGTACTTATTCTTGTCTTAATTTTACTTTACCAGAGATGCCAAAGCATTTTTAATGGCATATTGTTTGGATTTGAACTCCTCTTGTTTTGCTTTTAATGATCGTAATCTTTTTTG
>JAHWFO010108523.1:0-11304 GCA_023313115.1 Rhysida immarginata
TTAATCTCAGAAACAATGAATAGAGTTGTATTTGCTTAATGTTATTCTAGGCTAGTCCTGGATTGCTGAATTGCATCAATAAAGTTTAGCAAATGTTAAAAGTAGTTTTGCAATAGTGAATTCAGGTTGTGATATATTGCTTTAACTATAACAGGACCTCTTTAATAAGGCCGCCCCCATTGATGGGGGAATGGGAATGTACCTTCTCCGTAAAATGGGTTGGAACCCCGGCGAGGGCCTCGGGAAGAACAAGGAGGGCACTGTCGAACCTCTTGTTCTCGATATCAAAACCGACAAAAAAGGTAAGCACTATCGATTTAGACGTTAATGTTTGCCAAGCACGTGGCTTTGTCGATTTTTATGTCTACATTTGCCTCATTATCCCTGATATAATTCTTTTTTTCTTTTTAATTCTTCACCAGAAAGTGTGCTTCCTGAGCCTCAGTTGAATTTTTTTTAAAACCTTAAACAGACCCATAATTATTTTCTGGAACCTTCATCTCCTTTAAATGGGGCATATACTTTTGAGTTTAAGATTTTTATTTATTGCAGCTCGATGAGGATAATGAACTGGGTAAAGTTTGATATCAAGACAATTTGTAGCAGAAGTTTTCAATATTGGCATGGGGGTGTTTTTCGTGGCTCAGCCTGAGTTCTTTAGTTTCTGGGGTAACATATCTTGACGTTCTGGTCAACGCTGCGCTCCCAATTTCTGGCAGTAATTCGGAGAAGGCCCGTTTCTTTTCCAACAGGACAACTGTTCTGTCCCCCCTTTTTTTCGTGAAATGTAAAGCATTTGCAGTTCTCGGCAACCATCTGTGTCTTGCAAACAAACCCTCACCGCACAAAATGCAATTAGCCTCGAAAGAAACCCGTTCATTTTTCTCCTCCAGCTTTGTATATCGTGTTTATCTTGCCTGCCATTCATCTGTTTGTTGATGTTTCTTTTCCGACTGCATACGCCATTGCTAACTTGTTTGAATCTTACACTGCATAGGTTTAACTTCTTCGGATGAAACGGCCAAAAAAATTGCTCCCCCGGTTCCTGTTCTTAAAGATTTATCAGGTATTGAAAAATTAAGTTAAGACATATTAACCCTCGGCCTGTCGTGCATTTAACATAACTCAAATCGTTGCTTGGGGTCCCTGTGAAAAATATGTCCCCAAATTCCAAGTTTAAGATGCATTTACTGCAAAACCATAAAAATATTTCCGAGTATTGCTGTTTGTGGTAGTTGCACGTGATCTTAGGAATGTGCTGTGCAACGTGAGATAAGTGTAAGCCTAAAAGTGCTTCTGGAGAAAATTCAAGCTTCCTTGCAGTGCTGTCTACAGAAGTTACTTTGACGGGTGTCTCAAGAGTTAGGGGTCTCGTATTCAGTCAGCCAGAGGGCTATTAAACGTCTGAAGCTACCGCTGTATAGAATTCCGAGTAGCGCAAGAGCTTCGTTCTTTGGATTCGGAAAAATGCATTGCTTTACACTTAAGTTTTAAGATTTTAAGTGCAAGAGTTTTGCTGCATGAGAGCCATCACTGCTCTTCCCATACCCATGTAAGTGTCTTGTCACATGGTGCTCTCGCATTGTGTAGCACGTTACAAATGTCACATACAACTGCCACAAGTAGCAATACTTAGATATCTTTTATGTTTTGCAGTAAGTACATCTTGAACTTGGAGTTCGAGGGCTTTCGAATCGGCCTGTATTTCATTTATTTAGCTCAAAAAAGGCCTCATCGGTTTGTACAGAACACTTGCCAGAGCAATGGGCCGATAACGTTTAAAAGGGGAATAACAGTAGCCTCTCCCTAGTCGTTTGTGAATTCCTGGAGTGTTCCTCATGGTGCGTGCATATGTACTGACCGAGGCTTCCGAGATTATAGAGGATGACTCATGGCGTGGAAGAAGTGGTGACGATAAGGATGGCGAAATTTGAGGTGTAACTAGTGCCATCTGTTGTCATAAAAGCGAGATAGCCGCTATCTTCTTAAACAAATCGGGAGAATATTAACTTGAATTCTAAAATTATCTTGTATCAATGAAATAAACATGTTTAATTCTCGTTACGCCTAATGTTCTAACATTAGACGTTTTTCACCGTAGGCCTAACTTAGCTATTGTAGAAATTAGGCCTAATAGTAATTAGCTATTGGCTATAATAGGCCTAACAGTTTTATTTGAGCAACAGTATGCCAACATCGCTTCCTCCATTACTTTTTTCATCTCCACCATCACTTTTAATGAGTCAATCAAGGCTCCATGCTTAGCGGGTGTCCCAAAAACGAGCGACGATTTGAAAAATCGATTAACGAAAAACAGAAGACAATAGAAATGTGCGGTTTGCTGTTGCGTTCTGCTTAGGAAACCAGGGAATTTATTCGCACCAAGTTTCAAAATTGGTTACAAAGTTCGTCAACAGATACAGATGGCGCTGCAGTTCTAGGCGCATTCTGTCCCGTCAGATCAGCATTCTATACCTCACTCAGCGTTCCAACTGCGTCACGTTGCTGTGAACGGTGGTTATTTTGAAAATGATGTTGCATAGTTTTCCCCGCCAGCAGCGCCATCATATTGGCAAACTTTGTAACTAATTTTGAAACGTTGTGTGCGAGTAATTTCCCTGGTTCCCTAAGCAGAAGACGGCGACCGTACATTTGTATCGCCTTCCGTTTTTCGTTAATTGATTTTTCAAATCGTCGCTCATTTTTGGGACCCTGTAAATTAAATGTAAGAAGCAGAATACGTTTAAAGAATATAAAAAAAACGACGTCATGTTTTTCCAGTGATTAGTACACACTGTTAAGTCCATATCTTGAAAACTACTGAACCGATTTTGATGAAACTTGGACTGTTCCCTAAGTTGAAAGATACTTAATCCAATAAAAAAAGAATTATTGCATTTCGGTTTTTAGTTTCTGAGAAATACGTGGACAAACATACATACATACTGTCATATCACTGAATCATGACCACCCGCTTAGTAATGGGAGTAGCCACCCTTCGCTGCTATAACTGCTGCTAGTCATCGTGGCATGGACGCAAGAAGTGTGCGGTATGTGTCCGATGGTATGGAGTTCATTCCGCTTGAAGCGTTGTCCACAGAGCTTCGAGAGTCATAGGTGGAGGATCCAGCTACCGTACGTGGCGATCAAGGTGCTCCCACAGATGTTCGATTGGATTAATGTCCGGCGAATTAGCGGGCCAAGGGAGCACTCGAAAGTCAGTAGAGTGTTCCTCGAACCGATCCAGAAGGAGACGTGCCTTGTGGTAGGGTGCATTGTCCTGCTGGAACACACCATCACATTGGTGGAACATCGTGAGCATGTACAGGTGCACCTGGTCCGCTACGATTGACAGATAGCCACAGGCATTCAAATTGCCCCCTAGACGAATCAGTGGACCAAACTGCTCCCAACAGAAGATCCCCCACACATGCACACTGCCCCCACCAGCCCGTTTCCGGCCCACAATAGCCTCCTGCAGTCTCTTTTCATGGCGTTCACGACGCAATTGCCACAGCCAGTCAGTCTTATGGAGCAAAAACTTGACTCGTCGGAGAAGGCGACCTTAGCCACTCGTCTGTGGTCCAGTGGCAGTGCTCACGTGCAAAGTCTAGGCGTCGTTGACGATGATCCCTGGACAACATGGGTGCAGCAACCGTGCGTCGACTGTTCAGGCCCATCCGTAGCAGGGTGCGTTCGAAGGTAATGTCGGATACACGTCTGTTGGCACCACTGTTGAATCTGGTGGTCAGTCGATGGACTGTGGCTCTCCTGTCACCTTTTACGAGTCGTCGTAGGCGCCGCTCACCCCGTCGATCGATGGCTCGTGACCCTTTACCCTGCTGTCCACTCTTTGTACACATTTGCTACAGCGGACCGTGAACAGTTCAAAAATCGCACCGTTTCGGAGACGGTGCCACCCTTGCTGCGATAGCCTATTATCATCCCCATTTGGATGTCCGTTAAATTCGGACGTTTACCCATCAAGAGGCTCGTGCACCTGCCGTTTGATGCACCAGCTTTCTTAGCCTGTTATGCAAATTTTGCAGTGTGTAATCGTTGTTGGGGCGAATCATGCTGGTCATAATTCATTGTTATGACAGTGTATGGATATTGTGCAATTCCAACAATATTCCATACATACATAAGTACGCATCGAATTGATAACTCCTCGTTTTGACGTCGGTTAAAAATCTGGCATGTAATGCCTTTCAAAGACCCCATGTGACGGATCGAGGGTTAAATGATAAGATTTCAGGTGAAGATTATAAATTGGATGAATAAAAAACGTTTTTATTTGTGTCCGTTTTTGCTCAGGAAAACATCCAGTGTCTGCTCTCGTCGAGCTGTGCAGCAAACGAAAGTGGGGGTCACCTGAGTTTATCCTTATCCACGACAGCGGCCCCGATCACAAAAAGAATTTTCTTTTTAAGGTAAGTGACTGAAAGGCCTCTGATGACAATTGAAACAAGCCAACGGCAATCTGGACTGCAGTTATTTGGACTAATTTTGAGGGGTCCCAAAAATAGCCGGACTTTTGCTCTGAAAAGCTAATATATTAAGTTTTTGACAAAATTCTTTCACTCTCTCCATTAGATTCGATGCACTTTTGTCCAGTCTTCTTTCCCACTGTTTGAAGCACCTCTGGAGCTCTTCAACTTTGATATCGTCCAGTGCCTGCTGCGAAGCACACAGGGCTAGGTCTGGCGAATACGGAGGATAGTCCATCTTTGAGAGCCCAAATAGAATCTGCCATAACGATTTCGCAGGCTGCCAACTAGAACAGTTGAGAACAACAACACTACTATCAAACGTTAACCTCCTAAGCAGACGCCGCTTGGGCAACTGATTTGGGAAGGTCTCTACTAGAGCCACCTAGTGGAAGAATTCTGTACTATGCCTAGAAACGGTCGTGCACTTTCAATCCGGTTATTTATGGGTCCCCACCCCCGTCGTATATTTTCTGTTCTGTAAATCATAATTTCTACAAAAAAACTTTTGAGTACGTGAGGATTAAGCCAGTTTTCCATTTAGTGACTTTTTACTGTTTGTTAGGTGTCTGTTGCTTTTTGGTGTATTTTTTCTGTTAGATGTCTGTGAGCCATCGGTCATGATTAGATTTTTACGTGTTTTTTCAGATCTAGCCAATCAGGTGCAATCTATGGTCTTCGCCGATTCGGATGGAAAGTCGTGGCTGCATTAGCTAGCGTTCGCCAACACGGGTTTTTGGCATTTATTTACTAAGCAGAAATGATACGAGTAATAATTCAAAGCATGAACGTGATCAGAGTAGTCGATATCGTCTTTTCCGTCTCCTTGAGAGAGCGACAGTTGTTTGCAGCGATTCGGCCAATCCGATGAAACCAGAGTCTGGATGACGTCTGAAAGTCGCTAAATGGAAAATGGGCTGACTTATTTTTAGATATTTTAAAAGTATTTGATGTAGCACCTTTTGCAGAAGGTTGATTATGGCCTTTGGTAACGATTTATTGCGTGAACGCATGACAGGAAGCGCGTGAAATGATGCTATTAAATCCGCACTGATACAGATGGTACTGCTATTCTCGACACATTCCATACCTCGCTCAGCGTTCCAATTGAAATGTATGCTTAGGAGTTTGTGATTTTTTTTGTATCCTCAGACTGTGCCACATTGTTGCTGCAGATGGTGGTTATTTTGAAAACATTGTTTTATTGGGTTTTTCCTAAAGCACTGTATACAGAAAGTATGGACAATCATTGTTGCAGGCCACCATTTTGACTCCTATTTCATTCCTATTTTTTAAGATGATTAATTCTTGTTTTGCAGTAAATTTAAACATGTGCAGATTGAACACGTCCTTTTTGACAAAAGTTCGAGGGGAATGTGGCTCCGGAGTTTGAAATAGGAGTCAAAATGGCTGCCTGCAACAACGAATTGTCCATACTTTCTTTATACAGTGCTTTAGTTCCCCCTCCATCAGCAGCGCCATCTGTTGACGAACTTGATAACTAATTTTGAAAGTTGGTGCAAATAAATTCCCTGGTTTCCTAAGTAGAACGCAACAAACCGTACATTTTTATTGCCTTCCGTTCTTTTTGTTAATTGATTCATCAGATCGTCACTCACTTTTGGGACACCCGGTAACTGCAGGAACCTCCAGGAAGGGTTAATTCCAACTGGCCAGAAAATGCAAAATCCTAGCGTTCCCACAAGCCGAACAACACAGGTCATTCGAAAGGTCAAGTAGCTCGTTTTGTGTGGAAATTCAACACCCATTGGGGGGGGGGGGGGGGTTCTGGGAATGGAACAATATCAGCCTCGCCGTTCTGCAGGCATCTCTTCTTCTTGGGTGCAGGGCAGTAGTCCACGACCAGGATCACCAAGTAGAACACGATCGTTGGCGGAGAAAGGGGTTTTACCATAGATCGTAATCAATTTTCTGTAAATCATAATTTCTTCAAGAAACTTTTGAGTACGTGAGAATGCAAAATAAGAGTATTAGAAATTTTGTGAAAGTATTCTGCATAGCACCTCGTCATTTTGTTTTAATAATGATGGTCGAGGAATTTTCTTGTGCATGTATTTGAATATTACCAATTTATTTTTATATTTTTTCTTTAATCGTAGGTGAGAATAAACAATGTTGAGTACCAACCCTCCATCGCCAGCCCTAGTAAGAAGCATGCCAAGGCTCAGGCAGCTACGATCTGTCTCCAAAATCTAGGACTGCTTCCGAGAAACTACACTAATTTGAATGTAAATTAATTTATTTATTTTACGAACAGAAGAAAAAAATAATAAAAAAATTAAAAAAAGATTTCTAGTCAGCGTTTGTGTTTGATGTAAACGAATTTCTTTCCTATTATTACGAGTTTTTTTAGGTGAAAATTCTTACTTGAAATGCCGTAAAATCTTGAATAGAGGCCCGGGCGTCTATTTGTCACAATGGTTCTGACTAGACGGGCGTTTATTTAAGATCTGAAAAGTTTTAAATTGCAGTTTAGTTAACCACTGAGCATAAGAAGTAACTTCCTTAAAATAGAGTAAAATAAATGAAGTAAAATAACTGATAGTGTGGTGAGAAATTGAAAGTCGTCTGGACGTTCTCAGAGCTATGAAAGGTGCACGTATTGAAGTGTACTATCAGAGACCATCCACTAGTCGTAATGCTGTCTTCGTCCAGAAAGTTCAGGCTCTCATCACCTGATTGGTTTGGTTTGTTTGGTATCAACGTCCTTTTCAACTGCCATGGTCATTCCAAGACTGCGTTATAGGGGCTGCAAATTTTGCCTCGCAAGGGTTCTTTAACGTGCAGCCGGCAAACGACTACACGGGACCAATGGCTTTACTTCCCTTGCGAAGGAAGTGCCTGATCTCAGGATTTTCCCCCTGAAAAAATCCTCGTCGTCCTCTGGCATCAGAGGCTATCACGCAACCACTGTTTCATCACCCGAAGTAACCCACCAACACAATGGGATATTGCACAGAAGTTGAAGTATGTGTACATGGTAAACACAATTATCAACCACGATTTACAACTGGAGAAGCGACACAAGAGCCACGTTCATAAGTTTATGCTGTGCCAGTTCAAGACGAATGGACCAACTGCTGTAAACTGTATAAACGCTATGGGCACGTTCATATATTACGTCAAAAGTTTCAGCATTTTACCCCCCCCCCTCTACTGATGATGACATCATCATCTGTAAGTTAACCCATGTTACATCATCTTCGGAGGCTACAAAGTTCAACTGGGAGACAGTGTCCCTTTTTATAATATCAGGCGTGACAGACCTAATAGAGGGCTCCTCAAAAGCGCCGACCTAACATTGTGGATGGGAAGAGACAGGGACAAAATATTGTTCCATGAGGAGATTGAGATTAGAAGACAACAGCGTTTGGACAAAAAACCCCTCCTCAACAATCAAACATCCTTTAAGAGGAACTGCCTGATATATCGTAGGATTGGAAGACCGAAGAGCTCCACATTAGGTCGGCGCTTTTGAAGAGTCCCCATTAGTTCCGCCATTCTTATTATTATAAAAAGGGACACTGTATTACTGCTTCCAGTTGAACTTTGTAACATTGTAGCCTCCGAAGATGATGTAACATCGAAACGCATTAGGCAATAAACATTGTTTCCGTATCACTTTTGATTCTTCTTTCTTTACTTATGTGGTTCATGCAGGACGGAGCACGACCCCATTGGACCAATAGTGTTTGAAGTCCCGGAAGAGCACTTTTGAGAGCGCAATCTGGCTTTGGGGTACCCAGAGGCCACTGGAATGGGAGTAGCTTGGCTGCCACGTTCTAGTGATCTCAACCCTTTGTGGTGCATTATTAAAAACAAAGTTTACGCAAATAACCCCGAAATCATTGTATCGATGGACAAAACGCATCATAAGGTTTCTGACGAAATTCAAGTTAAGATTCTTCTTGCAGTTTTTGCCCAAACTGAAGATTTTGAAAGAGTGGCAAAACTTTCCCGCTTGCTTTCCATTTTCTGGGAAAACTGCAGTTAATCTTCCTTTATACATCACAACGGGTACAGGGTTGGGAAGAACCCTACTGGGGATGATTGTAGTGTACTGGCTTCTCCAGTTTCTGCAGCAGCTTGTTTATTTTCAGAAAATATTCAAGTTCCCTGCATACCTTTGCCTCCATTCCTCAGACACGATTCTCAGGGAGAGGGCTTCATCATTTTCTGTAAGATTCTGGCTATGAAAAAAAGTTACATACAAGATGATTCAGAATTCACTGTACAAACTTGTAGGGGTGATAGGTAGTGCTAACAGGAACAATGTTTTTCTATGCCATTTTTGCCGTTAAGCCCTCCTGTGGGAGATAAACGCCACTAAAAGTGGGGTCGCTGCCTGAAGATCATAAGCTTGCTACTGTCAACGCCTAGAAAGAAAGCCAAAGAACTGAAACGTCATACATTGTAACACGAGGCCAACGAGATAACGAGGCCTGGAAGCGATAAAAATCACCTGACCAACTGGGTGCTAGCAACAATCCAACTTTCATTGTTCCAACAAAAGGAAAAAAAAAAGGGCAACATGACTAATTTCTCTAACTATTCTCCCTTCCTCCATGGCGATGCAAGCTTCCATCGCAACTTCACGTTGTCACAGGCCTTCTTGCACATGTCTAGGGGAATTTTGTGAAATTCCTCCGTTATTGCTTCCCGAAGCTCGGATCCTTTGGCAGTAGACCTTGTCCTTGAGATATCCCCATAACCAAAAATCGAGTGGGGTCAACTCGACTGGACCGCGTCTGCCGATCCACTGATCTGGAAATGTTTGATCCAACCGACTCCGCACAGTGAGAGCACAATGCGGTGGTGCCCCATCCTGCTGCGACCACATGGTGCCAAAATCATCGCGTTGCGTCAATAAGGGATGCACAATGTGTTCACCAGAAGGTCACGGTAGCTGTCTCCTGTGACTGTGTCCTCAAAGAAAAACGGGTCAAGCAGTCCATCGTAACTTACGCCGGCCCACACCGTAACACCATGGCTCTGGTTGTCTACCTCCAATTCAATGTGTGGATTGGTTGAACGCCAATACACGCAGTTGTGGCGGTTCACATATCCTGAGACGTGAAATTTTGACTCATCGCTCCATTCCACTTCGCGTGCTAACTCGGGATCGTCCTCCAGCATTGCAAGCCAAGTTTCGGCAAACTCCAATCGCCTGTCGGGATCATCTTCGAGCAAGTGATTTGTTAAGCAAAGATGATATGGTCTCAGTTCCAGATCCTTCAGGATTCTTTGAATACTCGTACGAGAAATGTCTAACCGAGCAGATAGCCACCTTTGCGACTTGTCCTTTTCTCGAGAACTGGCCAACTCATTTTGCAGGCGCACTTTGTTAGGGTCAGTAACAACGGTCTTGGGTCTACTGCGTTTACGCTCTTCAACGCTGCCAGTTTCATCAAACTTCTTGTTTGCGTTCTTGATCGTTAACAACAAAGGTCCGGGTGTCCCAAACTTAGCTGCCATACGACGTTTCACTTCTGAGTAATTGTTGGTCGCTGAGTACAACCTCACACAATCTACCTTCTCTTCGAGACTCAATCGCTGCGCCACCATCTTGATATGGACGATCCTCATGATTCGCGCATTTTAAAAAATTAAAATTAACTTAACACTACAAGAATTGCACATTCAAACCTATCAAACACAATAAGCAAAAACCATAAATTAAAAAAAAAACAAAACAACCCTGCTACATAAAACGAACTATGGAAGGGAAGTACACCAAGAAGATATCTTATCAAGAGCACCCAGCCAACACCACCTAGACAGAAGCCTGCGCACAGAAACGTCTTCATTGTTACGTCAAATCAAACGGCCAAATTTAGAGGTGGTTATTATTGGTAGAAATACGATTAACAAGAGCCGCTTTTATGTGATGCAACGATGTATGACGTTTCTGTGCGCAGGCGGTGTTGACCCAGGCCACTAGGTTTCTCGGACAGAAGTTTAGCTCTTTTTGCTTTCAGATCCTCTATTTTCTTTAGAAGGGATCTCTTTAGGGTGACCAGGCGTCCACTTTTTTTGTACTTTTTTTGCGTCCGGTATCTTTTTACAAAAACAGCTAGCGTGTCCTCTTTTTCCGCGAAAAGGGTTTTTTTTTCCGTTTTCCCACACTTCCAATTGGAGCTTCAGCAGAGTTGTGGGAGTTTCCAGCAGCAACCACCAGGTGGCAATTGGAACTGGGCAGAATACAACCAATCAGGAACGAGATGACGCGAGGGGCCTGCTGGGTAATGCAGGAGGGATATATAAGGCGGGTGCTGAGGAGGAAGATTCATTCGGAGTCCAATCCAGCTAAGACGTAACGAGAGACGATGTCTGCTAGCCTTCGAAGCCTCATCTCCCAGATCTTCTAAACATAAGTACCCGTTTTACCCTTGCATTACCCGAGTGTAGGCCAAAAGCCCCTAGGTCCGAAGCCCCAAGTTCAAAACCATGAACCAGGCCACTGCAAAAGTCCCATCCATATACCATGTGGATGGGAACGTCCTAGATGCTCCAGTGCCTTGTCTGTTGGAGCTTCTGGACATTGGGACTTCTCTGTACTTGAAATATAATAAAGATGATGAAAACTGAATGAATTTGTGTTTGTTTTTATTTGAAACTCCTAATTCAAAGTATTTTTCTTGTTTACCAATTTCAGTATCTTGAAAATACTGTCCAGGGCCGTAGCCAGGATGTTATCTTCGGGTGGGGGGGGGGGGGGGGATTTTCAAAAATTCCGGACCTTTTCCCGTACTGGGAAGGCGGGCCTTTTCCCATAATGGGTTGGTCGTCGATG
>JAHWFO010108545.1:0-16024 GCA_023313115.1 Rhysida immarginata
TGAATTTGCAAATGGGAATTTATCAGTGGAACATTAATTTAAGGATAGCATCAAATTTTAACGATCAATTATTAATTGAAATTAATTTTTAATAAACTAATCAATATTGTTTGTTTTAGTATAGGAGCTCTAATGAAATGTCGTTCCCAGAGGGTTCCCAAATTTTGTTATTCTAATGAAAAATCCTTCCCAGAGGGCTCCGAAATTTTGTTACTTCAGGAAACTTTGATACCGAAAATATTCATAATACAGGGTGTAACAGAAAAGTTCATCACATTTCAAAAAAACTGTTTGTTTTTAAAAAATGAAGATACAGAGATGGGTAACATTAAAATGTTTGTAATAATCTTAAGTTTTGTTTATTAGCGTTCAGTGTGCCCTCCTCCTGCTGCACGGCACACATCTAGCCGATAATCAAGGCTTTTTATTGTGCGTTCGCCATCTTGACAGTAACTGATGGGACCTCCCTGGACTTGCAACCAACGGTTGCCAAGCTATTTACGATTGAAATGTGATGACCTTGTAAAATAAAAAATAACCGCCTCTCCGTTTGTCTGTTAATACCAAAACTGGAAGCGGAAATAAAGAAAAATAACATAGTCATTTAAAGTCTCGAATCTTCTAATTGATCCTCTTTAGAACCTTTGAATAAATTTGTAATTTATATGAAAAATTCAAAAATATTAAGATAATTGCTATCTAAAAATCTAATGCTTCTTGTTTGTTGTTATTGAATTTTAAATACGAGGGCTGGAAATTTAATAGTGATCACAACAGTGTTGGAGAGAAATGGTGGCATGTGCTTCTTAACTGCAAAGCCATACTTTCACCATCCTATGGAACAATGGGCATTGATCTAAAGTTACACATTCTGTCCAGAAAGTCGGCGGAGTAATATGTTTTCTAAATCGGAGCACATTCCTGGCTTAAAATTGAAACTGCAAAGGGCTGTACTAAAAGGAGTGCTACCAGAGACTTGTAGAGACCTATAGATCTGATGCATTACCGTATAGTACGGCTACGAAATGGGTGAACGCATTCAAGCGTGGGCGTGCGAAAGTGAGCGACCAGCCTAGGCTTGGGCGATTCGCCGTTTCAGATGCATAAGTATAGGGGACCAGCAACAAAGTGAACCAAAAAAATAATGTTAGGGATCACCCTGTAAAAAATAATGCTTGAAATGCGTTGTAGCTGTAGCATAAGATTAAGAGGCTTCTTTTATTTATCCGTGTTAATTTGTATGAGAATAGCACGTATAAACGACCGTTTCTGACTTGCTCATTAATGAACGGTGGTGGACTGCTCGTGAGATCTCTTGTGAAAGAAAGTGCATGTGAACCATTCCACCCATTATCCTCCTAGACATCTGTGGCTGTCTTTGTGACTTACTCACAAGATGGGGTTGGGAAATACAGTGTCACCCTTCATACGCTCCAGATCTTATTTGATTTATTCCTAAAACTTAAGCATTCCCTGGACGGCATTTTTCCACGCAGCTCCCGACGTTATGCGTGCAGTCCACCGCTCCATCCATAACATCAACAGATCTGGGGCTGGTGAAGGAATTATTAAGCTACCACGATGATGAAAAACGGTTATGCGGGGGTTTTGTTGAGGAACTGTAAAAGGGAATTGTAATATTATGGCATGCCTTTCCTGTGCTAATCTATGAAATTTTGATCATTATTAAATTTCCGGCCCTTATATAATCAGAAAAATTTCAGAACACCGTTAATTTTTGATATAAATTCATCCGCGAATACGGATGACATAAATTCATCCCAGACAGTAAGAAACATGCATGAATCGAAATCTAGAAAGCGGGTTCATATTTATGAGAAACTGTGAAATAAACACACTGACCAATGAATTATAGAAATATCTGCTTAATATTTTATTGGACCTCCCCTTTTGAACGAATTACAGATGTAAGCGGGTTAGCAAAGAATTATTAAGGCGTTGAAGCACTTGTAAGCACTTGTTAGAAGAGGATCTTCCTGTCGGATATTCGTTCCAATATATCCTAAACATATTCTATGGGATTGAGTTCTGGACTCAGGGGTGGCCAAGGTAAACGACCGAAGTCTTCTTCGTACTCGCTAAACTATTGCTGAACCAACCAACCGTGCGCCTAAGAATAAAACTGCAGTATTGCAGAATGGATTTAGTCGGCAACAATATTCAGAAAGTCCAGTTCTAATGGAAAGCACTCGATCTTCAGTGAATATCAGAGAGGGTCAGTTCCAAACTTGAAATGAAGCTTCATACTATGACACCAACATCAGAACAGAACCTTAAGCTTGCCTTGATAAGAACAAATCTTTTTCCAAATCAGTTTTCGTCAGACCAAATCTTTTTCCAGTCTTTAGGTCCAGTCACCACTGCAGACGAACTTTGCTGTTCTTTGCCGTATAAGCATGCGACTGTGAATTTGAATTCGTTTTAATTCGCGGCGCATGCCTCAGCCTCGGTTAAAATCATTTGTCTATTGCTGTACAATACAAAGCACATCCTGTTTCTTTGTACAAGTCGTTTTAAACGACGACGGTCTCGTTTATGGTCTTTGAGCCACAGTTACCCCCGTTAGACAAAGACTGGATATTTTTCCAACGGTTGAATACTCTGAATATCGCATCTTTCGAGATTCCACTCAGCTGCTTCGTTGTTTTAATTGGGGTTCCAGCTAAACGAGCATCAACAATGAGACCCTTTTCGAAGTCAGTTAGGTCCTCTTTTTACAAATGAGAAGAAGAGAATAATAATAAATACCAGCGTGGTTATTATACGAAATTTTATCTTTAACCCCGCTCAGGAATTTTTCCAGATTGCTACTACTTCTGTAGGAGCTATTTTTCCAGTTCCTTTAGCATAATGTGTATAGCAGGGGAGGACAAAAATGCTTCCTTTTATGGATTGGGAGAGACTAGTCACGGCAACAATTTTAAGTTTCGTTTATGTATGTTACTGTTAATAACGCTCGGTTTGTATCCGCTAAATTGGACAAAACTGCGCCAAAATATTTTCTTTGTATCATTTGATTATTATTATTTTCTATTTACAATGCAATTGAATGTAATTCTCACATATTCTACAGAGTCGAGTCACATTATTATGACCACCAGCCACCAGCTAATATCCCGAATAACCGCCATTAGCGGCACGGACAGCAGCTAGACGGCGTGAGAGTGAGTCAATAAGATTCTGGTAGGTTTCTACTGGTAGCTGTTGCCATGCAGACTGTAAAGAATCCGATAGCTGCTGAAGGGTACGCGGTGGTTGTTCCATAGCACGCAGATGACGATCGAGGTGATCCCAAAGGTTCTCGATTGGGTTGAGGTATGTGGAATGAGGGGGCCAGGGTAGTACTTGGAACTCTTGGTCGTGTTCCTCAAACCACTCCCGAAGAATTGCAGCCATATGACACGTCGCATTGTCTTGCTGGAACGTGCCATCCCGCTCTGGGAAGACAGTCACCATGTATGGGTGTACCTGATCTGCAATTATGGATAAATAACTAAATCGGTTGAGGTCCTTCCACAGGTATCAGTGGACCCAGACAACGCCATGAGAACACTCCCTACACCATGACGCTGCCGCCACCAGCCTGGATTCGTCCAACAATGGTTGCAGGATGCTTGTTCTCGGAGGTTTCTCGTGTCACCCTCCAACGGCCGTAATTTCTGTGGACCAGAAATCACGACTCCTCGGAGAAAGCAATCTTTTTCCAGTCAGAAGTCGTCCAGTTTCTGTACTGGTGGGCAAATTGAAGCCGTTTTTGGCGATGAACCTTCATCAGCATGGGTGTGGTGAATATCCGTCTGCTGCGGAGGCCCATACGCTCTGTACTGTGGTTTTAGAGACATGTCTGGTAGCACCCTCGTTGGTTTGAGCGGTAAGTTGATCCACTGTAGCTCTTCAGTTGGCCTTCACACACCTTCGCAGCCGACGTTCACCTCTCTCATCAATGGCACGTGGTTCTCCACAGTTCCCATACCGTTTATTCTGAACGGTCCACTTTCCCAGTCATGGTACACTTTAACTACAGCAGCACAAGAACAGTTCACAAACTGCGTGGTTTCTGAAATACTGCCACCCTTGGCCCGAAAGCCGATTATTATCCCCTTTTCCAGATCTGATAAATCACGTTTCTTACCCATTACAGCAATGAGTGATATGTTTTTAACATAGTGGAAACTTACCTTATATAGTCACCTAACCAATTCCCAACACGTGACATAGTTCCTCGGCTGGGCAACCCCGAAGACAAAAATAGAGGGTGTCATAACAATGTGACTCGACCCTGTATGTGCTGTCAACCTTTTTTGTTGAGTGTGTTGGCCACATGTCACCTCAGCCGAAGCAAGCACGTGAGGTGGCATCCTGCCAAGAGAAGAGAAGACGTAGCCGCTCTAACTACCATGAACCTGTTGATGAAAGTCGACGAGTCCAAGGAGCGAGCAGCGAGGGAGCTTCGCGATTCGTCAACCAACGGGGTATGCAAACGACGGAGCGAAAGAAACGAAATAAAAAAAGAAAATTCAAGGAAGACATTAGGTTGGAAAATAATTTGCTTGGTGATGTGCTAATCACGCAAACACATGACAATACTGGGTGTTGCTTATTAGATGTATCCTATCCCACAAGTAAAATTTATCCAGAAAATGTTCACTGACAATCTGAAAACCCATTTTCATAAATATTTTCCCCAGATGACGTGCTAGTTGAAAGGCCGCTCGCTCCCTCCCGCCCGATGTTTGCTATGGAATGGACCAAGGACGTGGACCCGGTAAGAAGACATTAATTATTGAGTTAAATAACTTTGCTTGTATAGTTATAATTTTTCGAAGGAGAAAAAGGTTCGAAATCCGAAGACAATTAAGGCGAAGACGACGAGGACAAGGCAACGCTACGGCGATAGGATTTTCTACCCACGTATATCGGTCCCGACCGACAAAAAATTTCTCGAAGGTTCCTCAGCCGACACGAAAGCCGAAATTATCGTCCGCGTCGCAAGATATCTCCACGTTGGTAACCGCACTAAATTCACGAGTTACAACGAAGGAAAATTATCAAAGGAAAAAGGCCAGTAGCTCTTTTGACATTTCATTCGAATTAGTGAATAGTGAAACAATTGCTGCTGAGCCGTTCAAGGCCCATGCTATAAATGACTATAAGCCTATAAGCAGTAATATTAGTGGTGCTTATTCATATTCTCAAAAGGAATTAAGCGACGACGCAGTGAACCCACTCGAAGAGAATACTTACCGGTGGAATCGGGCGAACTCCTCCTCAACGTCTTCATTTATTCCAGTCGACAATTCATCAAGCCAATCTACATTTACTTCATCCCCGGAGGGTTATGGAAATCAACGCCGTACCTGCATTCTTCAAACCGTAGCTGGTAGCGGCGACAGGGCCCTGTTCGCCCTACCGCGCTTGGTAGGCAGCGTTGCGGCGTATGGTACTGTGACTCTACATTTCAAAATCGATACTACGATATCGGCAATATCCTCTCAATTGATTTTTATGATTTATTAATACTTGTTTTTGTCTATCTTGGATTATTGCAGTTCGACCCTGCCGGGAGACAAACTTATTTAGGTCGCCGTCATCGTGTTGTACGGTTGCCTCGACAGCTTCGCTATTTTGTCACGACAGCGTCAGCAGAGATACATTTGGGTCGGACGAGCACAAGTTGCGTTGGATACTCAGCCCAAGTTAGGATTCACGTAGGCCTGCCTTCGAATTCGAGAAAGTCATCTTAAGCATCGGATGTGAAGACATTTACGAACTTTAAAATTAATAATGAATGTCAGCCAGTAACTTCGAAAGAAGTGAAACTTTAAATTAATGAACATTGTGCTACATTTCAAACTCATTGATGATACTCGTTAATTAGAATTTGATCGTTTTATTCTAATACTTTAATATAATATAATGATAATTTATCATTTCCCGTTCCTTTCTCTGATTACGTTTCCGCATCACTCTGCTAATTTGCACGTGACACCACATAAAATTATCTTCTATTTTCTTCATTCTTTCGCTCGACTCTTATGGGAAGTTTAAGAGTTCCGTACACCATTTATTGAAAGGCAGCCATTTCATGGGATAGCAATAACTTGACTGCTTATAGGAGAAAGTTTGGTAAACGGTAGGTTCCAAACGTAAGGAAATCAAGGAAAGGCAATTAATTTCCAGTCTCCATTTCAAGCGTGAATTTTATAGTTGCGGATAGGCGTTGAATTCGTTAAGAAATTGACTAATATCGTGATATTCACAATCAAATATGGCAAAAACGTCATTAATATATCGCCACCATATACTACATTTGGAAAATATCGAATGAAATTTTGCTTGGTTCTCCAGGGATCTCACCCCTATGCTTTACCCAAATGCGTCTGAGTTCTTCCCATTGCTTAAAACATTAGTCCATTCATAATCGAAATTACCGTAAAAAAACAAGAAATAAAAAACGTTGTTGCAAAGGATTGTGCGTATAACTGTTGTTTGCTGCGAAAACTGATGAAAGTTTTCTTAGTCATTAAGTAAAGACTAGCTTTCCAAATTAAGCTTACTATCAAGAATCTTTTCCCCAAGCAGTGTGGGTTGTGCAATGCTAATTGACAATTTCCTTTCTTTACTTGTCTTTTGGTTATAGGTCATCTCCTAACTAAGAGAAGACAGGACTTGAAGAAGAAGAAGTCATTGAAGTTCTTTGAGAAGAGCTTGAAGTCGATTTTCTCGAACGTAGCTTTTTGGAGAAATCGAAAAATATATTCTATTCTTTTGTTTCTCATGATTCCCGATCGATTGACGTTTCAAATATTGCCATTGAAAATTTTTAATGGAATATAATTCTTTAGAACAAATTGTCGCCTTATTCGCCTTTAAATATCAGGTTTATTATTGCTTAGACAGATGTGCCAAAGTCATGGGATACCTATACAATATCGTGTAGGACCTATTTTGCCGGCGAAGTGCAGCTATTTATATTTCATATGGTTTTTCTAAACATATTAGAAAATTATATAGATCACAACTGATTGTGTGAGAGGGCAATCTTTGCTGCTAAAACTGATACTCTGAATATGAACAACGACATTCAGGACATGATTCCACGCTCTGTGACTGAATACAACTCTACTGAACTCTGTTGAAGAGGGAAGTTGATGGGGCTGTAAAGAGAATTCCTTAACTCTCTCAATCCATCTATGAAGTATTTTAATATAGTAGAAATAATTTAATATTCATAGCCTTTCTTTGATATTCTAAAAAGTTAAGGATGCAATGTCGAAGTTTCCAGGCCAAATCCAATAATTGTACACAAAATTCCAGTAAGAACATTTTAAAGAAATCTTTCGTTTTACCAAAGTGAATAATTACTGTATTAATTCTAAGGATTTTTCATGTGTCGTACTTATATTCATATTTGGATATTGCTAGATTTCATCAAACAATAGCTCGAGCAAAGCCGGGGATATCAGCTAGTAAACCAGTAAGCATTCGATAGCTATCGCATGCTTACTTAAGATGATCCAAAACGCCGTGCATAAAGATGCGATTTTTCGGGGGCTCGTATCTCGGGTTCTATTAAATACAGGAAAGTGTGATCAAGTGTTTTGGATAGCCCTTGGCCTAGCGACCATTTGTATGCCCCAATGATGTGAATAAAAGAACTGGATTACGCGCGTGAAGCTACCTCCCATTCAGACAAAAGTAGTCGAGCGATCTGAAATGTGGGAGAAAAGCCACTTTGACCATATGTGGGATAGTGATAGCTACTCGATTTAAAGAAAATACTAGCAGAAAATTAAATTATTTTGTCATACAATAACAAAATACTGGTTTGTACTTGCTTATCTTTTATTTAATGACATGAAAATTGTTTATTTATATTATATATTATTTTTTTCGATCACTGTAATTGAGTAATCTTTATTTGCAGGTTCAGGACTATCTGAACAAATAAACTAGAACAAAATTTAGAACTTTAGTTTTGTAGATAAATTTTTTGTGATAACGTGATAATACATCGTGGAGAAAATAATTCATGCTTATAGTACAGTAGAGTCCCGATTATCCAACCTAAACGGGCGGATCGCGTACCGGATAACTAAAAACGTCGGATAAAACGGAACCTAAAGAAACGGAACTTGATAAAAATTATAACATTCGCCAATATGTAAATTACTTCAATTTATTTTGTTTAAATAAATAATATTTGCTAAATTAAAATAAAAAAAATTAAAAATTAAATAAAGGAGGTCATAATTTTTCCAAGAACAAATAGCATATAATTTTTTTTTATTAATCTTAATTATTGAATACACAAATTTATAGGAATAATAATTTCGTAGCGGGTAGATGGTGGGTAAATTCAAATAAAGAAGTAATTTATTTTTTAAACTGGTTGAACTAGTTATTAAAATAAATATATTGCAATAATGACAATTTAAAAACAGTAAATGAAGGATAGGCATTAATACTACCATTATTACGTTATTAATATTTTCTGCTGATATTATCTGCCAATAATGTGGAAAAGATTATATCCTGAGTACTCATATTGTATGCTGCTCCCTCCCACATATCAGATCACTCGCTTAGATTTTCAGGGAAAACCCTTGTACGCTCGATCTTCAATCGCGCGCAATCCAGTTCTTTTATTCATATCTTTGATATGGTTCCCTGAAAAAAGCGCACATGAAAAAAGCGTACAAGGAAAAAAGCGTACACGGAAAACTGCGCACACTGAAAAATGCCCACATGGAAAAAAGCCCATGGATAAAAATGCTCACAGTAAAAACAGTGCACACATACAACGCAATGAGCTATAAAAGTGAACAGTATTTTGCAATAAATTTAATTCAGAAATTTAAATACCTAAATAAAAATTATCCTTAAATAATTTAAATAAAAACTAAATTTAAAAATGCAAGAAATATAAAAATAATTATAATATAATAATTATAAAAATATTTATTTAATTTTACAAAATTTTATTTTTAATTAAAATTAGATAAAAATCTAATATGTGATATCAAAAGTAAATTATAAATTTTAACTTAAAATTTTTTATATTAAAACATTTATTTATATTAGAGCCCTTTCATAACACATTCTTACATCCTGAAGTTATGTATAATCCTCTAATATTCTAATTGCCTTTAGAGAATTATCCTTTTTGCTTTGATAAAGGATAGTCTCTATCCAAAAGGTCAGCTTTTTATTTTGTTTTATATTTCTAGTTTTATTTTGAATTTATTTATTATTTATTAATTATTTTGCCAATTATTATTTATTTTGTATTTTTATTTAATAACTATTATTAGAGCGAAGCGTTAGCGAAGCTCTGTTATCAGGCGAAAATCAAAATTCTTTGTGCGCATAAAACTTTTGAACCAGAGAACATAGACAAATGAAATTTTGCACACAGCTGGACATGACCATCCTGATGGTCACTAAATAAAAATTTTAAAAAACGCTTCAGCCATCGAGGAATAATCACCATTTAGCTGTTCCCATTGAAATGCATTGAAAAAAATGTAAACAAACAATTGCACGCGCTAATAGATTTTTCAACATAGAAAATATGGCGAAGCCCTTCGCAAATTTTTTTCTGCACCATCGATTTTTGAGACCATTTTATCGAGTTCTTAGAACTTTTAGCACCTGTTTTTTTTAGAGCGAAGCTCTGTTAACAGTCGCCAAGTGTAATTCGATGACCTCATAAAACTTTTGACACGTAATAGTCACAACAATGAAAATTTGCACGTGCATGCGCATGATCATGGTGATGGTCAAGAAAAAAAATTTTTTCAAATCCGACCTACCATCGAGGAATAATCACCCTTCAATTGTTCCCATAGGGATGCATTGAGAAAAACGTAAACAAACATTGCGCGTGCAAATAGAATTTTTGACATACAAAATACGGCGAAGCCCTTCGCAATTTTGCTCTGCACATTCGATTTTTAAGGCCAAATTTCGAAGTTCACAGCGTAATCACAATATCTTTTTGGTGTGGTTGTCGACATTGTCTACTCGCCAACTGAAACTCGCAACCACTTGAATGAACTGCCGATGTGCATTCTCGTCAAATTCGCAACCTATACTGGACCAACATTAACCAATGAAGCAGTTCCCATTTTACCGATCGCCGTTGGCTTCAAAAAAGGAGGAGTATCTTGTACGCGTAAGCAATTTCCGCTTAAGTTAGCCTATGCAATCACCAGACACAAAGCACAAGGAATCACTGTTGATAAAGCAGTCATAGACATTGGTGATTCAGAATTTGGACTTGGCTTGTCGTACGTGGCATTTTCACGACTGAAGACCATCAACGGTTTATTGATCGAACCGGCATTTGCAAAGCCGCGGTTGATTAATATCAACAACCATGCATCGTGGAAGGTTAGGCGTGAAGAACTTGCCAAATTACGCAGTTTAAAACGAAATTGTTTCAACAATAAAAATTAATATCAATTTAAAGAATTTAGTTAGTCATTTTCTTAACAATCAATAACGGTTCGCTCTAAATTATTGGTCAAGAAAGCGATTCGCGAGTCGCAGTCCGCCCTAGTTTATTGTATTCCAGTTTTTTTTTTGTCTCGTCCTTTTCTCTTATAAATATCCGTTCATTCTTACATATAGCCAATAATAAGAGTACAGAAGTATATGTCGAAAAAATAGGCTCCCATGAGAATTTTATTTTTTCATCAGATTGGTCTCCTGATGAATAATTTCGATGGTGTCACTCTGCAGTGCGTGGCATTAAATTTATTGTTTAATTTGTTTGTATATTTAATCGTGTTTATAACATTCACTGATACATATATTCGAAGTTTTTTTTCCCTCCTCCAATTTTTTGTTGTTGGGAATGTACTCTTCTAATCACTCCCGAGATCAACTGGGGTGAAATAAGGCCCATGTGGACCCAGTTAACACCTTCACCAACTGGGAAATGATGTAGAGCCTAGCTCACCCTCCATGTTGCTCAAAATATAATATATAAGTTGCTCAAAATCTTTTAAATCTTGAAACATAACTGACGATGGTTTAAAAACGAAACGCGTATTAATAATAAAACTACTTTGTTGCAATGGAACCCAGTTATCACTATCTATCTATATATATAAAGAAGGATGTTTGTGGGTCTGTGCGTCTGTGGGTCTGTGGGTGGGTCTGTGGGTGGGTCTGTACGTTTTTTATACAAATCTACAGTTTTATTCCGATCTTGATGAAATTTCGCATACATGACCTTCAAAGCATGAGGAAGGTCACTGTCTACTTCAGATTTCGAAAAAATAATAATTATTGATAAAAAATCGATATTCATGGTTATGGCAGGGCATATTAATGAGAAATATCGCATGACCAACAATGCAAGACAAAGTTTTTGCAACAATGGTATCAACACGCAATTCACAAACACTCTGCACGGACCAACAATATATATCTCATGACCAACAATGCAAATAAAAGTTTGTGCAACAATAGGTATCAACAATGGTTTCAACACGCAATTCACCAATAACAATGAGCTCAAAATGATGATGCAATGAAAAAGCAATCCTTTCCAAGAATTATAACAATGAACATAAAATGATGATGCAATAAGGATAAGTTTCAATTTGTAACAATGCATAGAATTCCTGTTATTCAGGTTTTTCTTAGAAAAGAGAGTTCTTAGTACTTAACAATTTCTTGAAAATCTTTAAAAATGATCAGTAGCTGGAGATAATGAAGAGTTAGCAGACTATTGAGAAAGAGTGGAAAGACGACAGAGAAAGCAAACCTTTAGCTCCGTGCTGTATTGAGCAAATGGGAAGCAAGTAAATAGAAGAATTGGCGACCGCTAGACTACCCAAAGTGATGAAAGGCCAAATTTTGCTTCAACACAGCGAGAGAAGAGTGGAAATTGCAACAACATCAAGTGTAGATCTGAAGTAAGATTATCTGAGTAAGAAATTATTGGAGCAGTCCATCCATTTTGAGCCTTTAAAAAGATTTTTTTCGAATTTTCATTAAGAATTTTTACTGTATTAATTCTAAGCATTTTCATGTGTTTATTTTTAAGATATTGCAAAATTTATTTTAATTTTTGAGATTGTTCTGTTTACATCCCAAGTGTAATAATCCCGGGCAACGCCGGGTACCTCTTCTAGTTAATTTGTGAATATGTTAATTTGTGAATAAAGCACATGCTTTGGGAACATGTTATAGTGACAGTGGAACGTCTGTTAAAGATATTAATATAGTGAGCGTTGATTTATCTAAAATTACTGGAATGTTAAAAAAAATTAAAAAACTTTTTCCATAAAGAATTGATATTTGAGAAACTAGCATATTTGAAACACTTATGAGCAAAATTTATTACGGCATTTGAGATGTGGTTTACAATCAAGAACTATGTCGCAAATAGATTATAGACGAAAATTAATACAGGGTGATTCAGTCAATTTCTGACCATTTCAGTACTATGATTTATTGACCCATTAATGTTTACAAACTTAGCATTTCAGTATGATATTTTAGGCAGTTCGGAGTTTTTATTCCCGTGGAAAGGTCTTGATGATATGCTCAATGTGGCCACCACGAACGTTTTGAACTGTTCGCAGCCGAATGGCGAAGTTGTTCATAGCTCTATCCAGGATTTCTGCATCCACAAGAGTGCAGCAGTCGACGATGCTTTGTCGCAGCTGGTCTAGGATTCTTGGTGCTGTAGTAACACACTGTCTTTAAGGAACCTCTAGAGATAAAAATCACATGGGTTTAGGTCAGGACTCGTAGGGGGCCAAAGAAAGCCACCCCCGAATCAATCTGGAAACCTGTTTGAAATGACACGATTTCCGAATTTCTGATTCCTGTTGAAACCATTGATGTCGAAGCGGTATACGCCTCCTTCGCAGCTCGGTGATGAAGAAGGTTTCCAACATGTTATGGTAAGCCTGTGGCGTTACGGTGCCCTCAAAAAAGAACGGACCAATGATGCCTCTTTTTGAAAATCGCGCACCAAGCCATAACCTTTCGTGGATGAAGAGGTGACTTGTGGATCTCATGAGGGTGCTGGAAACCCCAAAAACGAACGTTGTGTTTATTAACGTCACCTGACAGATGGAAGAAGGCCTCATCTGACACCCACAGGTTGTCTACAATGTCCTGATTGGCTTCCATTTCTGCTCCAAACTCCATCGCAAATTGTTCTCGCTTCTGTCTTCCAGTGTCTGTTAACTCCTGATAAACATGGATCTTATACGGGAACAGGTGCAAATCCTTTCTCAAAATTCGCCACGTCGTGGTATACGACAGCCCTTCTTCAATGGATAGGCGGCGAACAGATTTTTGGTAGGGGAATCGACCAACCTTGTGCAAACATTTTCGACAACTTCGGCTGTTCGAAGACGAGCTTCGCTCCCGCCTTTTTTCTTGCCTTTAACACATCCAGTGGCACGAAATTGCTTGACAAAATCCATGATTGCTTGCCTGCCTGGTGCGTCTCGACACTTATACTCCTTCCAGAACTTTCTTTGCATGGTTACAGGTGATTTTGTCTCGAAATACCATTCGACAACCTTGCATTTCTGCTCTGTTGATAAAGCGGGCGCCATTTTACAACAATATGATTTTCATGCAGCGCCATTGCAACAATATAAACTCCAACTATTTAGAAATTCGATATGGCGCTCATATTCTATCAATTGTTCATCCCTAATGCACGTCATTCGAGTGAAATGGTCAGAAATTGACTGAATCACCCTGTAGTAAGAAAAAAATTTTAAAGCTCTTTTAAAAAAACTATACGTGTGAGTATTATTTTATATGGTTTAGCTGACGGAAGTTATCAACGTATACCTTTTATGTAAAGGTAAACTAATTTGTAATGAAATTTTGAGTGAAATGGGAATTGTTTACAAAGTTGGCAATATATAGATGTCGGGTGGAACCTATTAAGTATTATAATTATTATAAAATTTATAATATACTTTTGATATCACATATTAGATTTTTATCTAATTTTAATTAAAAATTAAATTTTTTAAAATTAAATAAATATATTTATAATTATTGCATTATAATTATTTTTATATTTCTTGCAATTTTAAATTTAGTTTTTATTTAAATTATTTAAGAGTAATTTTTATTTAATTATTTAAATTTCTGAATTAAATTTATTGTAAAATACTGTTTACTTTTAGCTCATTGCGTTGTATGTGTGCGCATTTTTCACTGTGGGCATTTTTATCCATGGGCTTTGTTCCATGTGGGCATTTTTCAGTGTGCGCAATTTTCCGTGTACGCTTTTTTCCTTGTACGCTTTTTTCATGTGCGCTTTTTTCCATGTGCGCTTTTTTTTCTGGTCACCCATTGGCATACCCTTCAGAACAATCTGATTATTGTATCTATTTGATAGCGCAGAATCAAAGTTTAAACATTACAAGTTATGCAGAGCATAGGCAACTCGATTGGTTCTTTTTGCATTAGATTTTGTCGAGCGTGGGCCTTAGGGGGCTTATAAAGGCACCATTTGTTCATGGGTGGTTCCTGAGAAAATTCCAAAAATAAAGTTTTACCATTCTTTCAGCGTCGAGAGCAAATATCTAAATGACTAAGCATAGAAAATTGCTCGAATTTTAACAGTATATTCTTTAAATAATTATCTAGAAGTGCCATTTTCTCTTTTTCGAAAATCTTTATCCGTTATCGAGATAAGCCTCAAAAAATATTCAAAAGTACCAAAAACTCCCCCTGTCAAAAGTACCAAAAACTCCCCCTGCCACTTCTATAGTTTCTATTCACGACAAATGATTTAAATTTTCATCATACTTTCTTAAGATTCTTAATTCAATTTAGCTTTTTTTTCATTTTCAAAAATTTTTATATCCATTTCCTACATACAGGGTTTCAAACTTACCCTGCTTCTGCACATAAGATATGCACGTAAAATCTGTCTTAGGGGCAAACCTACTTTATGTTTACCCAGCGCGAAGAGAGAAGCTGTAAAATTTCAGGATCGTTGGCAGGATTCTGGAATTGTGCTGATCATCGCAAGGGTTTTGGGATCACTCAGATCATCACAACTGTTCTGGAGTTACTAGATCGTTGCAAGCATTCTGGTGACACACTGATAGTAGTAAAAATTCTGAGATTACACTGATCATCATGTGAAGGGTTCTTGAGTCACCCGCATCGTTGGAAGGGTTGTGGGGTCATCCAGATTCGTGACCCCTAGAAAATTTGTGCTAAATGGACATGGTGTAAAAAAGTGTTATGTCCACACACGGGTATTCACGTGCGGTACGGAACAATTTTTGTACCCTACCGGTCAGGATTTAATAAGTAGCCTCTTTTATCAAAGATTATTGAATTCTTTATATACAGTACAAGTAGCATGCTCTGCTGCAGCAGAGAAAAGAAAAATGCTCCTATCAGAGCAGAAATAAGAGGGAAAGAAAGAGATTTTTTTTTAAAAAAAAAAACGCTTTATTTTATGTTTTATTATAATATCTCTTCAGGCAACACCACCTAGAGAGAAAGCCTGCGCACAGAAACATAATGCATTGTTACATCATTATCAAAAGGCCAAATTAACGGTTTATTATTGGTAGGAATACGATTAACAATAGCCGCTTTTGTGTGATGTAACAATATATGATGTTTCTGTGCGCAGGCCTTCTGTCTAGGTGATGTTGCTTCAGGCCGGCGTCAACAATTAATTTAGCAACAATAAACGACGGATACATTTAACCCTCGTCATAACGAATTGTTTGTTGCGGCAATTGGACAATTCGTAGTAATGAATTAGTACCATTAAAACATGAACCAGTGAACCGATTTGAAAGAATGTTTTTTAAACATGCATTGTCATCGGTTCTGCACATGTGTATCAAATTTCAACTCTCTACCTTTTCGGGAAGTAGGTTTAATTCGATTTCCAAGATTTGTTTACAAAGCTAGTTACAAGTGAAGCTAAGTGTAATAATAATAATAATAATAATAATAATAATAATAATAATAATAA
>JAHWFO010108547.1:0-20746 GCA_023313115.1 Rhysida immarginata
TCCTTGTTCGTTTAACACCGCTCTACGCAAATCTTGAAAAACCCGCTCCTGTTGCGCGTGAGGGTCGATTCTTACCTAGGGGCTCCTATTGGCACCACCCCCCTTCCCACGCACCAATAGCACATCTGGTGCCTGAAAAGGGAATTGCTGCCCTAATTTGAGGTGCTTGAGGACAAGAAGGAGCTGATAGTGTGTGGTGTGAAACAAGTGCTTGAACGATTGCGTGGTTGGATTGTAAGTTGTATTGTTGCAGGCAAAAGTGTGTAAGTTGTAAACATGCCTAATAAAAGTGCAGCCAGGAAAAAATATAGATGAGGTAATGGAAACTAGAATGGCGGAATACACAGGTACCATACCCACATTTTTTGGAGATGGCTTGGGAATTAGTGTTTCCGGCTTTCTGAAGGCTGTAGATGGCATTAGGACACTTGGTCACTATACAGACGAAATTAAGCTGACAGTGGCCAAGTCTAAAACTGAAGGGCAATGATGTCCGTAAGGCAGCCGAGTTGAGACTTTTTGATGTGGATAGTTTTCTGCTTTTCTGTTCCCGGTTGGGACAGATATTCGTTGGAGTGAAAATAGACCGGGATTACGGAAAAGAACTCTATGACTTGGTGCAGCAGCGTCGCGATTCTGCTCAGGAGTTTTCAAGATGGTTCCAGCTCGTGAGGGATCGTTTTTTCCAAGCCAATCTGACGATGGAAGCCACACATCAGCTGCTGCTTCAGCGATTTCGTCATGGTTCACTCCTCTTTCATAAAAAGCTCCTTAAGGCAACTGTGCCTAAAACTTTTCAGGACGCTATAAAGTGCGCCATGGAATCAGAGGAGCTCGAGAGACGGCACCATGGAGAGAAAGTAGTGGTGTGGAGGTACAGGACCATGCCCATAACTGTGATGAAGATGAAGCAGCAGCAAGTGCATGCCCTAGAAAAAGCAATAAGGGACTGGCATGTTGTGCCCTCTGGCCAGGAATGTCCTTGTGGACAAGAGATTAAGGATGGGGGATGGCACTGGCTGTAGGCCCAAAAGGGACATTACCTGCTTTAAATGCGGTGCCTTGGGGCATTATGCCTGAGAGTGCCGTCAGCCGTAGCATAAGGAATCAGTGAGGTCTCGCAAGATGTCGATGACCCAATAATTTTTTAACGGGAAAACGACAACCTCTACCAATTGGATATGGTGATCCAGGGTCAACTAGTAAATATGCTGGTTGACACTAGATCACAGGTATCATTTATAGATGATGAATTGTGCCAGCAACTGCCACAGACCTTTGTGAAACCGGTGTTATGGGTCGTGTGTGAAACCAGTGCAGAATGGAAAAGAAAAAGGAAAATCACGCCCGTCGCTGTTGACTTGTCAATACAGCCGGATAAACAAGTTATGAGTACTGGCACCAGGAGTCGAGGAGGAAGTTGTTTGGACCTTTCAATGTGTTACAAGTAATGTTGGGGGTCATGATTAAAATACAGGGGTTGAGATGTAGGGATATGCAATTCATTCCTCTTCATCATGTTAAGGGAGTTAGCACCCCTTCAGACTATAAGTATGCTCGGAGACTAGTAAGGGGTAACAGAAATAAACAGGTAGTTGGTGGGACGAACAAAGCTCCCAGCACGAATGCAGTTAGCAGGGTCATTAATGGACCATTGGGCCAATATTATAAAAAGAAATTTCATTATTACCTTAAGGGTAAACACACAAAGATGCTGTTCTATAGAGAGCTATGGTTGCCATGAAAATATGAGAATTTCTCCTGTCTGATCAATAGTAAAAAATTAGTGAGCATTTTAATTCCAATACCTTTTATTGACGTTTTTCTTTCATTCATTCATACTTACCTACAAAGTTAAGCTCTATGATTTTTTACGTTCTGTAAGGTACCATTTTTTTGCTTCGTAAATTTTCTTCATGTGTATTTTATTTGTTTCTCTCCCAACATCATGTGTTAATTTTTGGTGGATCGTTTTAAACTGATAGAAATCTTTTGGGTGTTCAGAAGTTATTGTTAGCTATGGTTTGAATTTAAGCCTGGGAATATTTTCCTCTAGAAAGTTAGAGAGATTGAGAAAAATGCTTAAATGAATCTTAGACAATTATAATTTTATGGAATTTGGAGTGGTTTTACCTCTGATTAAGATGTATTTCATTTGTGAAAGTTTATGTCTCTGGTTTTATTTAAATTCTGTTTCTGTATATTTATTACTTTTATTTCTTAAGCCGTATTGTATGAGTACATAAGTTAAATTTATCTTGTGTGGCAAGGTATTATATTGTCATCACTAACTGCATGTTGTCCAAAAGTACTTATTTAATTTTACCATTTTTTATTGTGTGCATGCTTCATGAGACAGGAACACTTTTCACGGGCAATTGCTACTTTGTAACAATGATAGGAATTTTTTGTGGCAAGTTTGAATTAAAATAAAAAGGGCAGTCTGGCCATCGATACTGCCCATGTAAGACCTCGCTCATTTGCCAGAAACATGGATTCTCATCTTGGTATTCTAATTGTTAATTGTGTCTCCAAGCCTGAGCCATGCAGTGTGGTCTTTGTTCTAGCACCGTTTAGGACCTCTTACTTAACCAGAATCATGGTAACCTCCATGGACCTAAATGGGACCATGGTATTCGATGCCAGAGTTATTGAACCATGAAACTGTCAGGATTACAGTAGGACGCTGCTCTCAAAAAGGTCTATGCAAAGCTTTCTGTTTTGCGTCAGCCCAGATGAAAAACTATGAAATAAGAACATCGTCATTGAAAGTCAAACGATGACTACGAGCCAAAGAAGACCCTGCTGCCTTAAGTAAGACCTGAGACATTGAGAGCTAGTAGAGGTTTTTAATGAATCACCGAGTGGAACTAAAATTAAATTTGATGCCTGAAGTAGTATTTGAAGGAATCCGCAGTTTTATAACAAAATACTTTATTGTAATGCCTTACATTGAATGCCTTTCAATCTCGAGCGTTTATGTACCGTTTTTCTACATTTATTGAAAGGAAAAGAAAAGGAACCAAAATTTCATCAATTTAAGCTTGTTTTTTTTGTAGCTACGGTACATTAGACGAATCTGAGAATGCGTGATTGTTTGATTTTTTTTTGTCAGTAGTTTTGAACACTGGCTAAAGAAAAATGATTGTATATTTTGATATTTGAATACCATGATTTCATTTTGGACACTCGTAATTGATGTAATTTATTGGTTTTTATTATTCCTACCTTCGGAGTTTTGTACTCAGGAGTTTATATTTGAACGAGTATAGAATTGGGTCATGATGCAGACCAAAACGCAAAGAAATATTGTGAAGATATTCTGAAATCTATACTTGTATTTAATGATTCTCAAAGATAATTAACTATTCAGTAGTAATGTAAGGAAGACTCCCGCTAGTGTTAATGTCGGGTCTGTGAGACACAGTATAAAAAGAAATTTAAAATATTATTGAATAACTAATGTCATTGCTATCAAATTTTTCACAGGTATTGCACGAAGCCTAATAATGAAATAAACGTTGTTTGTATTGTAGAAAGCTTTCCTATTAAGCAGGAAATATTTCCTAATACAAATATTTGCAAGAAAACATATCTTCTCAAAACATTTGAATTAATCCAGTACTTCTACACATAAATTTGAAAAATTCTTGAATAATTTCAACGTATATATTTGCTGAATATTTATAGCATAATTTAGAATTAAATTTATTTTGAAATTTTTACCAAAGGCATATCTTTGATAAAAAAATATTTTGTGAGTGGTAATGTTGGATGTGAGAGACCCAACTGCACTTTACCCATTAATAACTGGAGGAAAACTATACAAAACTGGGACTAAGAGCATTTAAAGAATAGGCAGACAGAAAGGTTCAAAGAGACTGACAGTAAAGAACCTGTTATTAGTATTTAAATCATATTGAGAAGAGAATGATGGGTTCACCAGACTTTTAATCATATTGGAAGACCAGAACGTTACCACTGGAAGGTTAATTTGTAAGCGTGATATCTGATCAGAACTCTTCATTTAGGGTACACAAGAAGATCGACCATTTTTCTTAAATGCATATTTTTTTATTAGTTTTTGTTCTTTTTTTGTTTTAGCTTACCTTCAGCGCAGATTATGTTTTCTTTTAGTTAAAGGATTAAGAAGACTAAACCGAACTCAAGATTTATTCTATTCTTTGACCCTGGTTTATTGTTCAAAAGAGAAGCACGTATAAATTTCAGACACATATACCTCATTGATAAAAATCATTTCACCTAATTAACTGATTGCTGTTCGTTTAATTTTTGATTTTGTAAATTAAATATTTATTTTTTTCTTGTATTTGTTTTATAACAACTAAGTCTGAAAGTTAATTAAAAATTCAGATCAGGCTGAAAAGCAAAGCGTATCCAGGTTTTACTATTTTGCTACACTATATTACAATTTCTTAAGATTTTAGACGCTTATTTGTAAATTGATGATTTTAAAGCATGATTAAAGTTAATTTTGTAAGGATTGTTCTTTATCCGATTTGTATTTTGTTTGTATAGGATTTTTGGATTAACTGTAACCTATATTTGAGAAGTTAATTTTTGCTTTATTTTTAAGAGTAAATAGGGGGACGTTACAGATCATACATTCGAATTTAACTTGTAAAGTCACCTGATGAAGCATTATGTTTTAAAAAGTCTGTAAGGAACATCGGCAAGACATATGATGGGTGGTTACATACATGCTTTTTTATGCTTTTTTTGTTATTTTTTATTATTTTTTTATTACTAAAAATTAAAAATTATCTTATTTCTTTTTTTAAAAAAAATTCTGGTCACCAGGATATTTTTTCCATATGGTTGTTCTTTTTATGTGGTTGGGTCACATATAATGAACCATTTCTAATAACTATGATTCACTAATGATGAATATTCGATCACATTTCTGAGAAAAGAAATATATGGGTAATTGTTCTAGCCTCAATCTTACTTATTGATAAACTTTGAAGAATAAAAAATGCTTTGCATGACATCTCTGACACTCCCGATTCATTTCACTACAATGATAGCTTTTGGATTTTTCAGAATAATATTTAAAGCAATCTAAAAATATCTTTTAATATACCTATCGGTAAATATTGAATATACCCACGCGACCTGCTAAAATAGATCGCATGCAATTTTTGACGTCATTTTGCGCATACGCCTTGCGGAAGGTGTTAGGAAGCCCTAGAAATGATGTCCAGGGGTTCCGGGTGAAAGGGCGGGGGTGGAGTGCGATGTTACGGTCAAGAGGGGGGCGTGGCTCTGAAAACGAGAGGGACTAGCGGGTAAAAATAGAAGAAAATACCTTTAAAAATGAATTAGTAAGGATATTTGTTGATAAATACGAATACTTACAGGGCTGCAAAGAGATTGATTGAGATAGGCCAATGGAGAAGAGAAATCATGCTTACTGCTTTTGGCGGTACGGCAACCGGGGGCACTTTTGGTAATTTTCGAAATAAAACTAGTGACCGGGTCGAATCTAACGTTCCTAATATTTAATAATAAATAAGAGGGGGGGGGGTAGTAATAAGAATCGAATCGCTATACGTAAAAGAGAACGTAAATGGCTATCTAATGCTGTTAATAAAGATGAAGGGGACATCGCGACAGCTAAAACAAGCTGTGAACACACACAAAAAAAAAGGTTTGCTTACCTTGAAAACATGGGTTCCGCTTTTCTTTCGATATTGAAGATATCAGCGTAAATTCACTAATTTACTTTTGGAATATCAGTGACGAAGGAAAGTCGTTACGGACAATCTCAGCCAGTCATTTTAGAACATGTTAAGCTTCATGTCTTCGATAATTACTGAATAAAAGCATTGTTAATCATAACATAGGGGCAGGGGAACGAGTAAAATTCATATTCAATTTCGAGGCACTAACGTTTATAATCCACAATAAAAATAGCTAACATTCAAACAACAACCACTAGTTCGAAATCACCGCGATTATTCATGGTTGCTATGGTAACGTCAAGTGCGTTCGACGCGATAAAAACGCAATTTTGCCACCAGGGGCGTTACTGCTCCCGGTGGCCATAGTGTAGATCTGGCTAAAAAGTATGAAACTCTCCTTGCTCCAAAATTAATAAGTTTTCCCACAGATTTATTTATTTACAAAGACAGTGTCCAAAAAGAATATTAATGGCCTAAAGGGAAATAATACAAACTGTCGTTCCTCTTGTTGGTGGGAATGACTGTTTGGTGAAGATGTTGCTCTTTGCTGAAGACCTTGTCCACCTTGGCTCTTTTTGGATTTACTTTCAGCATGTTCTACACTCTTTCAACGAAAGATAAAATAAGTTAAGGTCGGGAAATTCAAAATTAACCGATCAGGGCGAGCAACTGCTTCTGGAAGTTTATAGAGCATTTGAAATAAAGTCACCCCCCCCTTCTCTGAATAGCTATTGTTAGATGATACCCGAAAACACCACTGAATGGGTAATAGAAATCAAAAGACACCTTGAGCTAATTTTTCTTTAGTTGAACTGAGAGTAGATTGGTTTGTGGCCACATGTGAAGAGGTTGGGATGAAAATCCATGTGGCTAAGACTGAAGAAGTCGTGGTCCTTTCAATACAGCCTACTCAGTCTGTTCTCCATATTAGGAGTACCTCATTGAGACAGGTGGAGGTTCAAATATCTCGGGAGTGCATTCATGAATGACAACCGGCAAGAGAGAGATTGGATGCTCGGATTGGTGCACTAATCTGCGTCGGTCTAACACGAATTGTAATGAAACATGAGCTAGGAAACAAAGCCTAGTTCTCTGTTCTCAAATCTATCTTTGTCCCGATACTCACCTACGGTCATGAGTCTTGGATAGTGGCGGTTGCAAACGGTCGAAATTAGATAGAGTGTATATCAGTGCAAATCCGGTTTACTTTTTTGCGTCGTTACTTCTCCACATAGGAAGATATCAGTTGGTCACGTGTTACGTATGTTGCAAACAGGTCTTCCCAGACAGTTGCTATTTTTCAAGCCCTCTCCGTGAGAAGTAAGTGGTCGGCTTAGAACTAGATAGCCAGACCTAAGGAATCTCTGAGGGCGGAAGATCGCGAGCAATGGAGATCCTCCATTGGGTTGCTGCCCCCCCCCCCCCGATCCTAATGGAGAAGCGGATTTGATAAGTAAGTAAGTAAGTAAGTAAGTAAGTAAGTAAGTAGTCAATGTTGGAGCTGTAAGCTCCTCCCACAAGTTCTTTACATGTATATGGTACTCAGCTAAATTAGGAGTGTGCAGATCATGATTGCTAGTTCAAGTAAGGGGGAGATTAATTCCAACTTTCCATGTTTTGTAGAAAAAAAAATTGATAAGCAGTCTTGGTATTATCTAAGGGGTTAATTCGTGGTAATCGGTAAGTAAATTTAAGTAGGGGGGGATCTTTAGACGGCCTTGGGGATGGGGGATCCAATGATGAACAAACATCACAGGGCTCGAATGGGTGGAACCGTGAATGTTGCACTGCTGAGTTGTCCCAGGGAACTGCTGAATAAGGATAAGAGAAAAGGTGAAAGTGCACCAACTTTTTATTTGTGCAGGTGTGTTGCCTTAATTGATATATTTGCTTTCTCAGATCTTTTTTAAGAATACCAAACATTCTTATGAACAACTATTCGTTGCCATAGGTATTTCGAAGTCTGTTTACTCTTAAAGAGTGAATATTAACATAATTTCTCTTATTGTTCGTAATAAAGAACACTCCTATTTATTCCAAGAAAAAACCATCAAAAATATCTTAATATAAAAAGGTATTTGCATTTTACAGAAGCTTCTCTATTTCAATATCTATAACCCTAGCTATGAGCCTAATTAAATTCGATTAAATTCGATTGTTATTTACAATGAGCTAGCCACGTTCACATGTGCGCTGGGCACCAATGCACGCTCTGTCTACTGTTACGAGGAAAGCACCTTGTGACATTTCAGTCCTTCCGTTATTGCATCCGCGATGTTGACACGGCTACAAAGACGGCAGCAACAGCAGCCAGAGCCACAACCATCGACGTCTTCCGCATTGCCATCAACAACATGGCAAGGACGAGGACGTCCAAGGCGCCCAGGAGGAGAGGTTGGAAGAGCACCCGAACAGACACCTTTACCCCCGTTGGCTCAACATAGTCAACGCTGCACGGGTTGCGAATTCAACCTCCCAAATTTTATCCTCCTTTTACAAGACCGGAAGGCCCTCATTCATTTCTTGGTGCGACACGGCGTTATACCGAGTCAAAGAAGATGCCCAAAATGCGGATCGGTAGTGCGGCTTAACCTAAAAACGCTGCTCTTTCGTTGCGATAAGCAGGTAAGTCCGGTAAATTTATACTCTAAATGTGAAATGTATTAATTTATCATAATTTCACATTTCTCTGAACTTTTTGGATTTTATTACAGCGAAATAGGAATGCCGAGCGCTGCCGTTTTCATAAATCCTCCGTTGTTGGTACCTGGTTCAGCAAATCGAAGATGACCATTGAGAAGATTTGGTTGTTGACGGCGTACTTCATTCTCTTTGAACCGGCTCGTCACCAGGTCATTGAAAGGGACGTTCAATGCTCTGGGCGAACGATTGTCGATTGGTTTAGCTTCGTGAGAGAAGTTTACGTTCACGAAGCCTATCGACATCGTTACCTAGGGAGAATGGGCGGCCCTGGAGAAATCATCGAAATTGACGAGGCTTTGTTTGGTTGCAGCAAATGCCATCGCGGTAGGAAGCTCAGACAGCAGTGAGTGTTTGGCGGGATCCAGAGGGTACAACAAACATGTTCCTGGTTCAAAAGGTGCAACACCGACCATAACAAGACCATTAAATACCACATCCTTTCCCGCACAACAATCATGTCTGACTGCTGGAGGGCCTATCGCAATCTCAACCAAGAAGGTTTTGAACACCTCACCGTCAACCACCGGTACAATTTTGTAGATCCTGACACTGGCGCCCATACGCAAACAATCGAACGCCAATGGCGGGAACTACGCACGTGCGTTCCTCACTCTGGACGTCGGGAGGATCACTTCTACTGGTATCTCTGCGAGTTCATCTGGAAGAAACGTCATCGTAACCAGATGAGAAGAATACACGACTTCTTCCTCGCAGTGGCTCAGTTGTATCCCGGTGGTCCGAAACGGGCAGTAGTGTGCCACTACGTCGGCGAGGTTGCATTTTTTATCGTGTGCTTCGTCGAGGTAAATGTTAACAGCAGCAACAATTACTGCTCGTGTTTGAGAACGCCAGACCCACTCCATCAGGTCTGACATCAACTGGACTACTGGGACCACCATCTTCTATCAGTCGTCACCAAGAAAACAGCACGAGTTCCATCTGACGGTAAGATAAACGTGACAATTTTTCTAATTTTATCTATCTTTGTGTAATTTCATTAGTTTTTGTTATTTTATTCCGTCATCTGCAGGGCGCCAAGGCTGGCATAACCATTACTCCAGTCCAACTAATAAATCTCATATGCATAAATTTAAGGTACACATAATAATCGTAGGCAATCAGTATTAATTTACTTTCCAATGAATTATTTCCGTGTTTTTAGCAGGCCTATTTCTGTTTAAATAATATTTTAATTTATTCATACATTTCATAGTTTACATGTTTTTTCTCTTGTACTTAACAGGTTTCTTGATTTCTCAATCCCTGCCATTATTAAATCATCAACGAGAGGAATCGTTCGAGGATCAGAAATCGGACCTATTATGTTTGCAGTATCTACCGCCTCTAATTTAAGTCACAACTTAAACTTAGTATTCAATGACAACTTTTTGTTTATATCTTCCAACCCTCATAATCAGAAGACCGCTTATCAAAAGATCGATTAAGCTCTAACTTACTCTAACAACAGTGCCATTCAAATCGAGGACTACAGTGACCTCTTCTTGTCTGTCTTTACCATCTGCAAACTAATAGACTCTGTAACTCTGTTTGAAAACATCCGCATAATTCGAATCGCTTTCAAACTAAGAAAAATAGACTCTCTAACCCAAAATTCCTGTCGTTACAATCTACCTACAATAAACATTATCAAAACTCTGAAATTATCGCTGTAAACTCTGAAATAGTAGGCTCTTTTAGATGTGCTAATCACCCTGCTTCCTTTGTAAAAGATTGGCTCTACGTCAGTGCCCATTACCGTTCTACCCACCATTACAAAATTGAAGTTCCTCATCGTGCGTCTTCCTTTACCTCCAGCCACTTTCCACATACAGTTATATCATTTTGGAATCAATTACCCTCACCACTGCGCCTCAAATTATACGACTGCCCATCCCACCATTGTAAAGACGGTTGGATTCACTACAAATTCCTTTGAAACTACTACTATAATAATTTTATGAATTTAAGCATTCCCTTTTTCCTGTTAAACCTGTAAAATATAACTTGAAAAGTACATCGTTCATGAGAAATTAATATTACCCCATTTTTTTATTGTTGACGAAAGTACGACTGTTTACGTAAGAACATTATATATACTGTGTAGATAATTTAGTGGTAATAACGCCGTTTGCAAACGGAGGTTTTGAGCGACCTTTATAATTTAGTGCAAGTTGCACAGGATCTAGCATCTCCGAGACCGTCATTCTTATCAGATTTACTCCAGCAACAATTGCTAGACAGGAAAAACGAAAAACGTATAGCCAGAAGGACCATCGTTAGCAGCATCGTATTTGTCCGACAATATTAATTCCTATTAAAACGTGCACATAGCAGTCTTGTTATGCGTCGACTTCTGTAGCCTACATTGAGTGGCCAGTTTAGTAGGGACACCCATACTATGCAAATCTGTTGGCATACCATTTACTACGTATCAGTTGGTCACATAAGTCAGTACCAATATAAAGCGAGAGCACACCTGTTAACTGCAAGTGGTTTGACCGTCACCATGGGGAAAACAAAGGATCTGACCGACTTCGTGCAGGAGATGATAGTTGGTGCCCGGCGATGTGGACTGAGTATTTCCAAAACCGTGCGTCTTCTAGGCTTTTCCCGAACAACCATTTCCAAGGTTTACCAGGAATAACCAAAAAACAACCAGCCAAAGACAAAGCTGTGGTTGCAAACGATTCGTCAATCCAAGGGGTGAGAGTAGGATGTGATTGCTTGTTAGTGCCAATAGAAACATCACGACTCGTCAACTCACCATCGAGTACAACACTGGAGCTCAAAATAACGTCTCTGAACCCACTACACGTTGGCAAGGATGCGCTACAACAGCCGACGGCCAGTTTGGATACCTTTGATCTCCACCCAAAACCGCAAAAGTCTCCAATTTCTCCGTGATCATCAATAATGGATCGTTAGTTGGTTTATTATAAATTTTTTGGCGTTGACTACTAAGGTCATTTTGCGCCTTTTACACAAGTTATATTTGTATGCAGCCCGGGACAAACACAAACATCCATGCCCACAGCGGGATTCGAACCCACGACCAGGTGGACTCGAGAACTAGAAAGCCTGCGCCCTAACCCTCTCGGCCACCTGGCCGGCAATACTGGATCGTCAACGAATGGAAGAAGGTTTGCTAGTCGGATGAATCCCGTTTCCCATTGCATCATGCAGATGGCCGAGGTAGAATTTGAAGACAACAGCACGAAGCGAATGGCCCTTCCTGTCTGGTTTCTACTGTTCAGGCTGATGAAGACTCTGTAATCGTCTGGGGAATGTTTACCTGGCATACTCTTGGTTCGCTGATACGAGTAGAACAACGCCTTAATGGTCAGGGCTACCTGAACATTGTTGCCGACCACGTTTCCCCAACGGAAGGATACTTCCAGCAGGACAGTGCTCCGTGTCTTATCGTCATGGAATGGTTCCGGGAGCACGATAATGAATTCAGCTTACTCCTCTGGCCACTAACGTCCCCGGATTTGAACCCAATCATACATATTTGGGATGACCTGGAACGGGTTATTCGAGGCATGGAACCACCACTGTCCAATAAGCATCAACTGGGACAAACATCACGGAAAAATTCTTCCAGCAGCTAATTGAATCCATGCCACGGCAAACTCGTGCTGCTAGGGAAGGTGGCAACGCACTATTAGGGAGGTGTTCCTAATAAACTGACCACTCGGTGTATATACGATTCGTGTGCAAGAAACGATACAATAATTTGTTAGTTGTGGAAAGCTTCAATCACAACACAGAATGGAACAGTCTGAACATGGACGAGGTGGAAAATATGGTCACTTCAGTGATGGACACTCGTAAGAGATACATGTATGGGCGGTGATCAACACCCAATATTGATTCCAGAAAATGCAAGGTAAAGACGCTAAAAAAAAGTTTCCGTTTGCGTAAGCCAAATGCTTTAAACTTGAAAATTAATAGGGTTTGATTTTATCATTTATTAGGAGTTTGACACGGGAATTTCGTGGAAAAGGATATTTTTCTGAAACATAAGTTATTTAAGTCTGCCGTCCCGAAATCGAATATTTCAGAAATCGGCTAGCGCTTCGCAACGCATGCATCGTCTTTCTCAACCCCTTCTCTTCATGCTCAAATAAACCCGCTGAAATCGCAGATTATCATCAAAGAAGACGTAGGAAGGAACTTTAAGATATTAGTTTTCCCTCAACGAAAACTCCACAAAAGTTTGCTCATTACGAATTGAATTCAGTATACTATGATTTTGTACGTTACAACTCCAGATTCCTAAACAAGAATCATGAGAAACACAAGCAGAAAGGTGGTATAAGCGTCATCAAGAGGGTTATTTTGAAGGTGACTGTGATAAATAACATCCAGGTGAGATAGAATTACTTTATTGTTATAGTTCGTGGAATTTTGAGTAAGGCGGTAATTCTATTTTTCTATTTGTAAATTCTAACAGATTTAACTTTTGCTGTTCGTTCCCGGATGTTTTCTATAATTGCATATTGTGTTGACGTTCTTCTAATTTAGGATGCGTGTATACTTTCACAAAAAAAAAAAAGATTCCAGCATGGGACCTCTATAAAGATGCAGATACTTTTCTGAGTTCTTGAGTGTAGAAGCGGTTTCTGATTGTTCTTAACATCTTAAGTCGAGTTTCTTATCGATTCGTGGAAAAGTCATCCCAACAAACATGAAAGTTCCTATGCGCCCGTACAGAGGTGAAGTAATTATAAACTTATTTCCTGTTTTAATCTACGAACTAAAGAGTGCTTTGATCAATGTTTTAATTGGCAATTTGTAAATTTACTTTTTATTTTTATTTATTCTACTATTGTTAGGTAAAATAGCGTGATTAAAGAGGTGCATGATTACCACTATCCGGCCTTCCTTCCCGTTTGACGCATAGATCCAATGGTCGGATCCAACCGCCTATTGTTGAAATACTCTGTAAAAGAACCAAATCACCATCAGGTGAGAAGGCTTCTCGATCCAGTTAGAACATTGCATGCAAATACATTCAACAAATAAGAATGATGTATTCAGTTTAAGAGGATCTTCAAAAAGATTTATCTCTAGATATTTTTTTCCCTCGAGGAATTTCGATAATGGTTCAAATGTAAGAATTTAAACATAAAATAGTTCAAATTTCATTTTTGAAAATTCGAGGACTCGTCAATTGAATCCTGAAGGCCGAATTGCATATGGTAATGATTTGAAAGCGATGTTGGGAGACAAAGCAAGCAAAGGAAGGAGTAGTAAGCAAAATCATAATTCCTACTCAGTATTTCGCAATTCTAAATTCAGTCTAATAATCATTAGGAACTGCATAAACGTATTATAAAATCGAATTCTAAAAATAATCCGTCTGATTTCACTCGTGAGTAAGAAGAGTAATAATTTGAGAAACATTGATTTCTTACTCTTTTCTTTTTCAGAAACTAGCGATAGAGAGAGATAGCATCACGAACCAATCTACACAAGAAATTAATCCTCCGAGGAAGGTATGAGAAAGTAGCAGAACCCTCAAGTTCAACTATTTTTAACCTTCATCTTCACCTTTTAACCCCCCAATTTTTTAATCAAAAAATTCATTTTCTCAAATTCACTATTTAGAAAATATAAAAAAACCTTATCTTTCCTTTCTCATCATTTCCGTTCGAATGTTATATCACATGCCATATGTTGCCTTAGTTCTAAAGACCAAGTGACTGCCACCCACAACTCCGACCCGAGCGGGACAATTTGACCCAAACCACATAATAAGGTAGATTTTGCCTAGAGAAATTTGCATATCGAGTGTTACTCCTTCACATACTTATGTTCAACATGGATCACTTGTTCCCCTCTAACTTCTGCCCCCGTAATTCTGACCCCAGCGGGTTAATCAAAAGCAAACTAGACAGTAAAGGTGGGCATGGCCATAGTAAGCTACATTCTGAATTTCAACCTTCTACCTCAAAAATTGCAGAAATTATGAAGGGGACGGACGAACAGACGAACTTTGTGAAACCAAAAAGTAGTTCCATTTTTCTGCTACTGAATAAACACTGGTGGAGATTTACAAAAAAAGAAAATCTTTCATAGTTTCTTCAGATGCTGCAGCGATCGTTGGCTATACAAGCATGAAGATAGAATTACTGGGATCTACAGGAATTTCGGAAACAATTTCAACGTGCGACTTCGTATCGAAGCTTTTCAAGATGAAAAGATCAAAGAGGCGAATACAATTCCTTCAATTTCTCACGTCGTCAAGTAAAGCTGATTCAAGTGAGTTAAAACATATACCGAAAGTAAATTAAAAATTGATGAAAACTCTACCATTACATTTTATGCATTTAATTCCAGAGAATTGCTCGCCCAGAATTACTTTGAAAAAAATCTCAGAATTACCCCAATTGTCCTTTATCTGTTTACTCAAGCCCAAATATTTATGAATATATTGGAATTGTTCAAAGAAAATTCTCCGAATTATAGAATTTCAATTATCATTTTTTGAAATTTGTAAAATTGTTATTTCTTTGTATTCGAACTTATAATTAAACTAACAAATTAAATCCTGGATGCATTCTTGACTACTTAAAATAACCCGTGACAACTGTTCTTTTATCATTGTTCTCAATCATTCCATTGCATTAACGTGTCATTATTTCTTATTAAATATGTTCATTAAAAACCCCCTTATTAAACCCCTTGATTTTAAATACGGCAGAATTTGTCAGTAGCTTCAGTTAGGTTGTCAGTAAATGTTTCTTATAAACCTAATGCAAAGGGGTTAAGAACAACTCTAGCAAAATTTATATTAGTAACTTGAATGTACAAAGTTAATTGAAAGCCCTTTCTTTTTTGGCTTATCATAAAAAAAATTAACTTCTTAAATGTGGATAATCTTTGTGTAAAATTAATGAGACTTCATTATAGTAGAAAAAAATGTCAGGTGTTTTTAAACTATACATATATAAATTTTATTTTTCTAGAAACAAACTTTCTAAAATAAGACTGTTTAAAAAGATGCATACTATTTAAATATAAACATCATATTAAAGAATTTTCGCATTTTATATTAAAATTAAATTACTACGTGTGATTAAAGTATCAAGTTAATAATCCCAGAGTAAATTTTAATTGACCTCTGAATTTTTATTGATAAACATGTTAAAAAGGGGGCACAAATGTCATAAGACTACTCGACTAAATATGCTTTGTCGCATCATGCCCAGTGCCTTGCCTGTCCTGCACTGATGAAAATGTATAAATGGCCTTGGGTTCAGAAATGTATTATGGTTGCTTAGAGTTAAAGGCAATTCATTTTCTATAGTTAATGCGGAGAGAGAAATGGACTACACGTATGAAATTTGAGCGAAGCTTGGACTGATGCACATAGTGAAGTGGCACACAACAAGTAACTCTTCGTTTCTAAAGAAAGCATTCTTTGTTTGCCTGTACACATTGACATACAAACTGGATAAGAAAGCGCGTTTGCACACACCTATAGAAATACATATATGTCATGTGAATCGAGAAATTTTTCTGTAAATGTATATTATAAGTTAACAATATTTGAAATTTTACATTTAATATTAAGGCTAAACTTAGAAGATTGCAAAATGCACTTGTGAAATTGTTTTTGGATAAGTTATTTAGAATTATCCTCAGTAAATGAAATGTAATATGTAATGTTAATGAAAAAAAATCCAAGTTTTTTTAAGAAGATGCTGTAAGTGACCCCGTTTCTGAGGTGTTTTTTATTAGCTGAATTTTGATTCTTTGTTATGGGTTTATATTTTTAAGTTTATATTTAATAGATTTTTACGATTGATTTTAATCGTTGTTTTTTTAATGAAATTTTTTCATACAAATGGCTGTCCATACATTTCATCATGCAACCGCTATTTTCAGTTAGACTTGTGCAGCACCTAGTGGCAAATTTTAATGCAAATTTTATGCAAATTTTATGCAAATTTTATGCAAATTTTAAAGTGTAAGCGTCTGGTGTCGAAATTGGTAAACATGACGCCACCTGGTGTCGAAATTTGGAAACATGCTGCCATCTGGTGTCGAAATTGGGCAGCACGTTATTTCCAAGCTATAACGAAGCATAAGCATTGCTGTCCTCGCTATAAGGACGGAATCTTTGAGGTTCCATAACTCCCTAACCAGGTGATCTAGATCAAAACCGAACGTTCCATTGGACTTAGTATAATTTTATCTATAGAAGGCTATAGATAGAATGTGTTACTATAAGGGGTTCTATTTTTAACAGGCCGCGCGGGTATATTCAATATTTACCGATAATTTGGATGACTTCATTTTCGATGATGATAATGATATAGATTTTGAAAATAAAAATGTTGTATTAGGTATTTACAGCAGTGACTCTGAACAATCAATAATACTGAAGTGCTTTCTTACATTTTCTTTCTCAAAATATTGTATTTAATTTATTTGGAATGTTATTAAACTTTCTGTTATATTGTGATATAGTGTTCAGTTCACAACTTTAACATTAATTTAACATATTAATACTTATTAAATTTATAAATTAAATTACTACTTTAACATTAATTTTATAAATATTATTTCATAAAAAATACAATAAAAGGTTATTGGATATATGGACATATTAAAATAAATAAAAGAATCTAATAAATATTCTAAATATAAGGTTAAAACGCTGAAATATTGCATGGCGGTCCAAACACCGCCACGCGCATGGTTTTGGAATTTTAAAAGATGCGCACGCTTAAGGGTTAAGTTTTTTGTGATAAAATTGTTTAGCCATAGTTTTTTGCCACTTTCCAATTCTGCAATTAAGCCTGTTTTTTACTTTTTTTGTTCATTTAACATAACTTACCTTATCTTTGTTTAATTTATCTTGGCTGTTATTTAACACTTTCTAATTTCATGAATGTTGTTTTTACAATTTTGCAAGATTTCATTTCATTTCCATTTCACCTTGACTGTTAAGTGGTAATATTTTTGTTCATGAAAAAATGACAATGAGCTAATTTGCGTTTCTTTAACTCCGTCTGTGGATGTTTTTCATCAATTCAAATTCATCTGCAATTTGAAAAATGTCTAGCTGATTTTACCACTCTATGGGATTTGGAATTTTGATGAATTTTGATGAAGCAATCCAGGTCCGTTGGAATTTTGATGCCCGACTAGTCGTGGCGTTCGATCATCGATTGAGTATTGACACATCAAGGAAGACAACGAGCCATAAAGATGACATTTGAGTTCGGTCTGCCTTGTATGTCCAGGAAAGTGTGCTGATTTATGCAAAGAAAAAGTGCAACTTTAATTAACGAAGAAATAGTGCAACTTTAATTAGCGAAGGGAAAGTGCAATATTAATTATTGAAGGAAAAGTGCAACTTTAATTAGCGAAAGTAGAGTGAATACCTAATATCTAACGGGAACAGTTGTTCGCGTATCTCGGAGACTGCATATAAAATAGCGAGAACTGCGTAATTGAACACTAGACAAACATTTAGTAATAAGGCGTTGTTCTTGTTATAATAATGTTATACTATGAATGTAATATACATAATGAATTATAGTATTTACTTAGCACGCGCGATTATTATTATGTAGAGGTCGTGATGATGCAACTAAACTAGATGTCAGTTATAAGCAGGAGTTCATGATTCAAATTTTATTTTGACCAGGAGTTGCACATTTTGTCCGTATGGGCAAGCCTGTTGCTCTCACTGAGCAAAAGTTTATTGACCACGGCCACCGAAGTGCATTCAATGCTGCTCTATTGAGCCACAGACACGTCGGAGTGTAGACAATAGGTTACTACAGGCCTCTTCTTATAAAGAGAGGGCCCTCCACGGAAGTCTATGTGCCATGTAAATTACCATATACCTGATTATGCATATTTCTATTGCTCCTATATGAAAATTTACGTCCTTGCTGAGAAAAAAAGAGAGGTACCTTTTCGTAAAATTAATTAATTAGCTGCTGAAGAGTTTTTCTTTAGTGTTTAAGATTCACACGCCGTGTATCAGTCCCAAACCCTAGATGCCCGTCTCACCCGAAAATAGCTGTTAATACATAATAATAGGCGGAAGGGGTGTCAAAGTCATTTAGTGGTATGAGGTTTTTGGGTGCCAGTTCGGTTTCCAAACTGACGCCAATGATGGTTAACATCAATTTGTAATTAAAATTCAAGAACAAATAAATACCCATTGAGTTTTTCTTGTTACATTTCAATCCGTCATCATAGGGTAAACTTCACCAGACCTATCTCTCTCTCTCTCTCTCTCTCTCTCTCTCTCTCTCTCTCTCTCTCTCGTAAAAACATCCAAACATTCGTAATTCTTCGTACTTTTTCCACTTTTGTTATGGCTGATGTCTAATCTCAGGGAAGTGGTTACAATTGCATGGGCTAATAAAAACGGTGAGCTTTTTTGCCACTTTATTTTTATTACTCTGTGTTTTTATTACTTTTACCGGTGCTAACATCGTGAAAGCATCAGTCTGTACTACTGTATTGAAAGAACAACCAGCTGGTCAAGAACACCGACTTACAGCCGAGTTCGTGTTTCAAGTGCCACAATGGCTCTGCTGCAGTGAGCAAATAAGTACTCATACAGGTTAATAATTTGAGTTTTCTTTTATCCAGCAGGCAACATATCTGTGTAGGTGCGTTTGATTATGCTGAACTCTGCAGCATGTTTCACACATGGAAGCAAGGATTCAACAAATTTTTTTAACGTCCAAGCGGACCATTAAACATTTGCTTACCACATAGAATACCACTCATTGATGTGTCAGCGATTCATCCTGATTTATTCAAACTCTTTATAACGAGGATTCCACTTAAGTGCGCTGTTGGATTTGAACGTCATACAGAACATTTATTCAGACAAGTGTGTCTGTTGAAGCAGATTTTTTCTTTGTAAATTTTTTAAAATTCTTCTTGTTTTTAAGTTTTTCTATTAAATTCAACATCCATTTTTTTCATTTTTAATTTTTGCGTTTTAATGTGTGTTCATTTCAAGTAATATACTCATCACACTCTAAGTTTTCATTACGAGTTTTTATTTGAGAATTTGACTTTAATTACAGTTGAGGGCCCAAGAGATGACCATTTCATAGAGGAGATGTGAGGTTGTAACCATTCTTAAATAAGGGAAGAAAGGTAATGCTTCCCTTCCTCTACCCCCAAATCGGAAAGTTAAAAAACTAATTTAGATCAGAAGTTCTAGACAGTAAATAAAACAAAAGATTATTCCTGACTATAATCCTCCTACCCCAACCTGTTTATGTTTTATAGGCTAAAAGCAATTTAAATCTGATTTTCAAATCGGTTTTATTTTACTTTTATACAAGTTTTTTAATTACAGTTCATATGGAATAAACTATGATTTACTAAATCTGTATTTTTAATGTATTCCTAAGGTGAAAAAAATTTATACACATGAAAACATCCATTTAACCAAATAGCGATTACAAAAGTTTATTAAAGTTATAAAACAGGTAAAAATTACTATAAGAAAATAAAATTATAAATAAAATTTTGCACATCTGCAAATGAAAAAATTAAGATTCTTCTTATAATTCCAAACAAAGAGAAAAAAAAACAAAGAATTCACAAGGTTCCACTCCCCTGACTTCGTCAAGTGACATATCAAAGGATACATCAAAGCCACCCCCAACTTTTTTTTCCATGTTTATAAATGCAATATATAAATGCAAATTCAAAACCAACAATATTTCTATCCAGCAAAATGTCCTCTTATTGTCATTTTATATTTTTATTATTTTTTATTTTTTTCAGCTTTAATTAACCATTTATTTACTTTTAATTAACTTTTGTAATTGCTATTTGGTTGCAATACAATTGGTTAAATGGATGTTTTTATGTGTATTAATTTATTTCCACATTAGGAACATATAAAAAATTACAGATTTAGTAAATCGTAGTTTATTCCATAGGAATACTAATTAATTAATTAGTATAAAAATAAAAAAACAACAACTTGAAAATCAGAGTTAAACTGCTTTTAGCCTGTAAAAAAAAGCAGGTTAGGGGTGAAGTTTTGAATAGGAGGATTATAGTCAGGGTAAATCTTTTTTGTATTATTTGTGACGTGCCACCCTCTACCCTCCTAGTGCTTAAAGCACCCCGGATATAACTAATAAGGGGGAGGAACTGTCAGGGATTCGGGACCTGGATTAATTCTTGAAGAAATACTGGCACAGAGATATTATTCGAGATTCACACCTTTATTCAAGATCATATACAGGGTCAGTCGGTGTCTTAAGCATAATAAGAGGGGCCCCTCTAAAGCTAAAACTATTTCCTTAAGTTCTAATGGAACACATGTG
>JAHWFO010108550.1:0-2500 GCA_023313115.1 Rhysida immarginata
GTTCCTTAGTGTCGGAGGTGACTGCTCGCAGTGGGACTTAGTCGAAATTTTGCCTCCACCGTGAAACGAGCTCTGTTTGCTGCACACCTTAAGAGCGTCATATTTACTCCCGCCGCTTACAGCTTCACCACGATCGAGCTCTGTTCACTGGCATAGCTGAACTGTCTGGTACTTCCCACGCCGCCGTTTACCCACGCTTGAATGAAATTTCTTTAATGAGCTCTGTTCACTTGCCAAAGAAACAACTTTTGTCGGCAACTCGGCTCCTACGCCACCTATCCGCACGCGAATCGTACGCTTTCCTGGCAGCAGGCAGCCCGTCCAACGTTCCAATTTTGGCGCGTCTACATACCTTAGATTCGGAGGAGGGTGCTCGAAGTGGGACTTAGTCGAAATTTTGCCTCTAACGTGAAACGAGCTCTGTTCGCTGCACCATTTAAGGGCGTCATATTTACTCCCGCCGCTTACCCGCGCTTGAATGAATTGATTTCAGTTTCACCACGATCGAGCTCTGTTCACTGGCATAGCTGAACAGTCTGGTACTTCCCACGCAGCCGTTCACCCGCGCTTGACTTATATTTCTTTCATGAGCTCTGTTCACCTGCCAAAGAAACAACTTTTGTCAGCAAATCGGCTCCTATGCCACCTATTTGCGCGCCAGTTGGTCGGTTTCCCTCCTCTCGTCCGCTTGATGTTCGACCAGCCATTGTCCAGTAGAACAGAACAGAGCTCGAAGGGGAACAAAGCTGCAGCGACCGACCGACCAACCAACCAACGCCAAATTTCGACTAAGTCCGAAAGGCCGGAAACTCGGTGGAGATACGCGGGCTGCACAGCTACGTGTGTCCGCCAGATATCACGGCGATCGACCGTGGTTCGCATTTCCCAACGAGAACAGAGCTCGTTAGAACTCTGATTGCATTGCCAATGCCATAACGCTTCAAAACGCCTCAGTGCCATCAAAATTCGTTCAGATTTCCTGGCAAACGAAGCCCAGTGTCCCCTGTAGATTTCAACAGCCTTTGAATCTTGTGTTTTGAAGCGAGTGACTGACTGAGTTCCAACAAACACAGCTTGAGCAATGAACACAGCTCGAGCGACACGACACCAGAGCCGAAATTTAGACTAAGTCCGAACGGCCGGAAACTCGGTGGAGAGACGCGGGCTGCACAGCTACGTGTGTCCGCCGAATATCAACGCGATCCGTGGAGTTCAAACTTTGGAAGGAACAAACCTCAAGAGCGAACAGAGCTCGAGAGAAGAACAGAGCTCAAACAACGCACAGCGCACCCGAAATTTTCGCTAAGTGCGAAGGGCCGCAAACTCGGGGAAACGACGCGGCCCTATCAGGCGCGTGTCCCCGCCGAATATCAACGCGATCCGTGAAGTACGAAAATTCGCCATGACAGGGGCCCCCGGTACGCACATGGGTACGACCAGCCGAGCTGCTCGGGGTGGAAGTCGACCGACCCGGGCTTTAGTTGTTAGTACGCAACTCTTAGAGGATCTCCCTATGAAAAAATTTCAAACATCAACAGTCCAAAAATAAACATGCTACTTTTGAGAGGGATTTACCAGAGGTTCGAATTTCATGCCGCATTTGGCCACTCTTGTGCGGCCGGGGCTGAACCCCTTTCCCGGACTTGTAAATGCCTACTTTTGAGTTCGGCACAAGTGTACACGGTCCGGTGCTATATATATGGGGGACCCTCCTGAAAGACCCAGTGAAAGCCAAGGAGCTAAAATTAAAGCGTCTGAACGTTATTAAACCCAGAGGCAAAATAAATATCTCCTTAAAGCTTCGCTTTGTACTTTCAGAGAGCTAGCTCCCCCAAATAGAAGGACGATGCGAGCCACGACCGGCGCTTGCTCGTACCTTCACACGTTCATGTCAATATTGCACGGGCGAATGTGCTAGGATTTACCCGGCTGTATTCTTTGAGGCAATTACGTTGCCAAAAACGTTTCACGGAACATTTCCGCCGACCGAAGGGGCATCCATTTAAGCTCAATCCGCTCGGGGTTTACGGTTACCTGAACAAGGGCCGTACTCGCGACCGGCGGAAAGACAGTGGGCTATGCGGTTGTTTTTTCTTCGGTGGGGGGATACCTTTCTGCTCTGGCGTTGGTCCGGTGACAAGCTTCAAGGCTCCCATAAACGTTCAATAAGGGAGGGATTCCCGCCGTCGGCGAGGGCATCCGTTTCAGCTCAATCCGCTGGGGTTTACGGTTACCTGAACAAGGGCCGTACTCGCGACAGGCGAATTGTCAGTGGGCTGTGCGGTTGGTTTTCTCCGGCAGGTGGTGAACCTTTTCTCCTTGAGGTGATGGGTGTGACGGGTAACCCGGCCCCCAGAAAGTCTGGTTTCGACCCATGGCTTTGTTGACGGCCTGATCCTGGCAGCAAAAAGGCTGGATTCTTTGCAGCAATCGTATCGACCGGCGGTTGTCACAGAATTTTTCCCGGGATCACCTGAGATGCACTGTGGGATGTTAAGGT
>JAHWFO010108550.1:5000-12281 GCA_023313115.1 Rhysida immarginata
GAAAAAAAGCTCTAACAACAACGGGAATATAAATAGAATTCTATAAAAAATTTTAACATATGTATAATATAAAACAATTGCAAATAAACAATATTTTCCATATAAAAAACAAACTAATACAATTAAAAACCAATCAATTATAATCAGTCCTTCCATATATATTTCGTAGTAAATTTCCATATGAATAACCATTTTTTTAAATATATGTGTAATTTGTCACTACTCTTATAACAATTCTTATCGCTCTTCCTGCATTCATTAAGCTCTTTGATAAAAAGAAACCATGCATTGAAATTCCCATCGTGGAACCATGCAATAACCGCTTTTTGAATAACAGACAGAGCGATATTAATAATATCATTAAGTAAAATCTTACACTTTACTTTTGAGTTTCTTGAAACCCCAAAGAGGAGGAGATTCTCTCTCTCCTCCTCCTTCCCACCACAATGCGTGATTAAGCTATACATGTATTCTCTAATGCATTTTGTTGCACTGCAAGAAAGAATGAAGTGTCTCTCATTTGCGTTATCATCTAGATCGAACCAACAACGGTCCGTGTTCTTACGGCCGATCTTATATAAAAAATCTGGGGTTACTCCACCCATATTCCTGAATCTGAAGGCCCTCTGAGCGGACTGGATTAAACTTGGGTTATTCCAGGTATTAAAAAGATTCCCAGAATCCTTTTTCATGTAATCCTGCAATGTTGATATAAGGGTCCTTTCCAGCAATTTATAGTTCTTGATTTCCACCTTTTCACCTCTCACAGTCAATTCTAACTTGTGTGAACATCTTTTCTTACATTTAATTCTTCCCAGTATACATTTGTTTTCCTTTATATTTCTACAGGGACAATTAACCGTTATACGTTTCCCTTGCTGAAAACTTTTTCTGACCATTCTATAATATGGTAATAATTTCCTTATATCCTCCATGTTCAATTTGTGGAAAAATGGATTTCCATTACGATTGAATGCATAAAAAACCTTGTCAAAATATACGCTTTCACGACCCCAGATTGTGTTAACTACGTAACTTGCTCTGAGGGCCTTCTTCATCTCATTCAGGTTTCGTAACCCCAGGCCACCTCTATCCACCGCCAGATAGTAAATACTTCTTTTCATCCAACATTTGTTAGTGTTAACCCACCTGACTATCCTCCCCATCATACGGTCCACCCATTTAACAGGTGGCTCCACCACACGCATCAGGTAAATAATTTTCGTCATTACGACTGTATTAACCAACATTACATTCTCTCTTAAAGTTATATGGTAATAAAAAGGTGACCATTTAATAACAAAGTTGTCCCACCATTCGTCAATTTTATTATAATTGCTATTCATCATTCCTTCTCCGACGTTGATGCCTAATATGGTCATATACTTCACCACCTTAATGCCATATCTTTCTTCCAAATGCACATCATCAACCCCGGAGTAGTTTATAAGTGCTGACTTGGACTTATTTACCAGACTATTAGAAATGTGCATGTATTTGTCTAGTTCCTCCAGTACCACAGCCAGTTCTTTTTCATTATTTAAATAAAATACCACATCATCCGCTTATGCAGAATATAGCGGGAACAACTTGTTTATTCTATTTGATAGAACCTTATGGTTAATACTTCTGAAGAATGCTTCGAGCGTGATAATATATAAAATCGGGAACATGGCATCACCTTGCCTGATCCCTGTCTTCATGTTGATAATTCCCGATTTTTCGCCGTTTATACACAAATGACACCTCTGATTGTGTAAAAAGATTGAAATCCATCGATGGAGGGTCCTGGGACATCTCAGATGCTCTAATATGGTCAACAGGAAATGATGGTCTACCCTGTCGAAAGCTTTGGTTTGATCTAAACCCAGGATCACCCCACCATTATTAGCAATGTAATCGCTCTTGTCCCTATTTGTATGTAAGTTATCATTTATGGTTCTACCCGGAATATAAGCAGATTGATCAGTCGAGATAATGCACTTAAAAAAATCAGCAAATTTGTGGACCAACATCTTAGACAAAATTTTCATATCGTTGTTGACCAAAGATATCGGTCTATAATTTACAACCCGAATAGGGTTGTTCATCTTAGGTATCAAGACGATATGCGTGGTCAACAATGAATATGGTTCTGCGGAGTTGAAAATATGTTCATAAACTACACGAAGAATCCCATAGATGTTTTCCAAACTGAAAATCTCAACCGTCAACCCATCATTTCCAGGAGAAGCGTTTTTGTTTAGAGACTTTACTGCATGCTTGATTTCATCAATTGTGAAAATATGTACTCTGTTGTCTTCCATATCTGGGGTGGCCCATTCTTTGATGTAGTCTAAGTACTTATCAGAATATTCAAGTTCTTTACCATACATATCTTTATAAAATTTTTCAAATTTGTCCAAAATATCTTTACTATCCTTATATTCATTATCGCCAACCACAATGCTATCGATTATTTTATGTCTATCATTGTCTCTGAGTATTCTTTTAAGTCTGTTGGAGTCCAACGACTGAAGGCCCGTTCTCTGTCTGCAGTACTTGTTAATTAAAGCACTCCTGTATTCTTTATTAACGATTCTATATCCCCTTAGCTCACGCAAAATTAGAACTTTAAAGAACTCCCACAGCTGAACCGGATTATCATTATCGTGGTGGCGTGCCGGGAAGATGACCGAACTTGACCATTCAGAGGAAGTAAAAGTCGTAACAAGGTTTCCGTAGGTGAACCTGCGGAAGGATCATTATCGTAAGATTACTTTTAAAACTCGCAACGAGTCGCACGTCCATACTCGAACCCGTAGACCGACCGCTTCTGAAAGTCGCGGTAAAGCGGCTAACAATAAAGTGCGTACTGCGTAGCAAGTTTTTCCCCCCCACTGAAGACCAGGCAACGAATCCCGACGTTCTGTTGGGAGTCTGGCGGCAGTCATGAGACAAATAGACCGTGTCTGTAGGCTGCAACAGGTAGAGGAAACAGCCAGTTCCTCCAGAGGCTCTGAATGCTTGTGATTCGATGCTTTCGTCTGTACTGAACAGCTTGCACGGCTGTGTGGGAGAAAGCTCGGATGTGCAAGAAGGCCGAGCGTCTGTTCTTGGGGCGATGGTTGGGCCCTGCCACACGCTCTCTGGCACTGGAGAGATGGAACGGAAAGAACGGCGATGCCAAGTGGCAGCCACCGGAACCCCTAAAGGGTACTGGTAAGACTTGGCTGCCGACAGCTGCGTTGGCCGTTGTTTCTGGGTTGGCATGCGTTTGCGTGACGGCTCTCGAGCCGGCTGCTTTCCTCCCTAGATTTCTTTATTTTATCTTTAAGCACGGGTACCTATCCCGATGACCGCATCGTTCTGGCCATGCACGCGCAACTTCGCCACGTCCTGCGAAAGCGTGCGGGGACGACTGCCAGTTTTCCCATAGCGTGAGTGTTCCCTGCTAGCAACTGACGCAGAGGTACCGTCTCGTTACTTGTCTGTGGGAGAAGGTGGGCAAAGGGCTTTCGCATGTAGATTCTGAAAGCTAATTCTGCCTTCCCCACCAGATTTTCACGTTTGGACAGTCACGGGGACAGTCACGGGGCTATGCCCTACTGGTCGCTCGAAATTGGCACATCGAAGCAGCTCGCCTTAAATCGTTACTGCCTTGGGTGCCAGCCAGTAGGGAGAGAGGTTTAAAGAGCTTCCAGTCACAAGGCTATTCCTCTACTCATCCCGCAATCAAAGCAGCTCGCTAGAGAGGGTAACTGCGCCAGATTGCATGTAGGGAGAAGGGAGAGGTTTGGTCGCAGTTCTAAAGAAGACACCGCCTAATCAAAAGGGAGACTGCTTTTATCCCATCCACTTTTGACAAGTGCCCAGCATCTACGAACGCTGCGGAAAAGCATCTATAGTGGAGGTCCGTGGGTTGCAGTTTCGTTAAACTTCCTGGGTTGGTTTCGAACTGCACGGTGACAGAGCCGCCCGGCACCTTTTCTCAAACCTCGGTTAAACATCTTTGTCTGCCAACCGAGAGGATTCCCGTGGCCGGTTGGAATCCAGCAAGACCAGAATGTAGGTCGTTTGAGGGTCCATGTTGCTTTGTAGATGCGTCTACGGCAATGGACTGCTCTTGTAAGAACGAGACTAAAATCTGTTTAACACAACTCCGAGCGGTGGATCACTCGGCTCGTGGGTCGATGAAGAACGCAGCCAACTGCGTGAAGTAATGTGAATTGCAGGACACATTGAACATCGAAGTTTCGAACGCACATTGCGACCCCGGGCTTGTCCCGGGGCCACGCCTGTCTGAGGGTCGATAAAATCTTACTCGCGGGTCTGACATGCTTTGATAGAAAGCCCCATCCCCCTCACTGTAGGACGCTCCCGGTCCTCACGGAGGAGGGAAAGCGCCTCTAGTTAGAAATGTACTAAAAAAACGGCTTAAAGCCAAATTGTAAACGAGGGCCTGACAGAGGCTTGCCAGAAAGACCCTGCGTCTCGCTGGAGAACGACTTTTCTCACGGAGGGAGAGACGCCTCCGTCTAGAATTAAATAAAAAAATATATTGGCACGTGGACAGAGAGTGTTTGGATGCCGCGGAAAAGTAGAGGATGGCTTCGGCCTGACTCTAAGTCCGTCCGCGGTCCTCTTTTCATCTCTTTGCCTCCTCAACTCCCGTCCGCGCACTTAGTTGTGCGTTCTGAAGGGCGTGGGGGTTTGGGGGTTTGAGGGAAAAGGAGGCAGCCTCTTGCGTCCATGCCGTCACTAGAAACCAACTCGACCTCAGATCAGACGAGATGACCCGCTGAATTTAAGCATATAAGTAAGCGGTGGAAAAGAAACTAACGAGGACTCCCCTAGTAACGGCGAGTGAACGGGGAAGAGCCCAGCGCCGAAGCCCTCGTCTGTAGCGGACGACGGGCAATGTGGCGTTTGGGAAGAGCTTCTCCCGGCAGATCGCGGAAGCCTAAGTCCCCCTGACCGGGGCCACTGCCCGTGGCGGGTGCAAGGCCCGTTTGGCTTCTCGTTGTGTCTGCTGGACGGCTCTTTCCCTGGAGTCGGGTTGCTTGGAAGTGCAGCCCTAAGTGGGTGGTAAACTCCACCGAAGGCTAAATACTTCCACAAGACTGATAGCAAACAAGTACCGTGAGGGAAAGTTGCAAAGAACTTTGAAGAGAGAGTTCAAGAGTACATGAAACCGCTCGGAGGCAAATGGGTGGGCCCTCGAAGGTCGAACAGGGGGAATCAACCAGTCTGCTTGTCGAAGGCCGTCGCGATGTATGGAGACCTGAGGGGAGCCGTACGTCCGATGGCTAGCCGGCAGCGGGCAGGTGTATTTCCCCCTCAGTAGGACGCCGCGACCGGTTGGGTTGCCCGTAAGAAAGGCGGTCTTGGGGGCAGGACAATGGGTATGTACCATCGGCCGGCGTGCTCTTTCCTCTCGGGGGAAAAAACGTCGGATGGTGGCTACAGCCAGTTACTGCTCTTGGCCGCTACCCAACCGAGGCCTTGCGTGCCCACTCCGTATTGCCAGGTCGAGCTGCCAGGGACCGATTGGCCTCCTGTCGGCTCACTGGTGGTGGGTGCTTTCGGGGGGGCGCTTAAGGTCGGCGGCGAGTAGGTCAGTCGCCCCCCCGACCCGTCTTGAAACACGGACTAAGGAGTCTAACACGTGTGCGAGTCGAAGGGTTACTCACAAAGCATTACGAAACCCTAAGGCGCAATGAAAGTGAAGGTCAGGCTTCGCACTGACCGAGGCAGGATCGGTCCGTGTGAGCGAAGCTCTTCTTCCATTTGCGGGTCCTATTCCCCGCGGTGGAGCTCGGCGGTGCACTGCCGGCCCGTCTCAGCCGCACGTGTCGGCGAGGTGGAGCCAGAGCGCACACGTTGGGACCCGAAAGATGGTGAACTATGCTCGGGCAGGACGAAGCCAGGGGAAACTCTGGTGGAGGTCCGTAGCGATTCTGACGTGCAAATCGATCGTCGGACCCGAGTATAGGGGCGAAAGACTAATCGAACCGTCTAGTAGCTGGTTCCCTCCGAACTTTCCCTCAGGATAGCTGGTGCTCGGTGAGGAACGCAGTCTCATCCGGTAAAGCAAATGATTAGAGGCCTTGGGGCCGAAACGACCTCAACCTATTCTTAAACTTTCAATGGGTGAGATTGCCGGCTTGCTCGACTGAAGCCGGCAAGTGGATGCGAGTGCCCAGTGGGCCATTTTTGTTAAGCAGAACTGGCTCTGTGGGTTGAACCAAATGCTGGGTTACGGCGCCCGATGCGGATGCTCATCAGACCCCATGAAAGGTGTTGGTTGCTATAGACAGCAGGACGGTGGCCACGGAAGTCGGAATCCACTAAGGAGTGTGTAACAACTCACCTGCCGAAGCAACTAGCCCTGAAAATGGATAGCGCTCCAGCGTCGAGCCCATAACCAGCCGCTGGAGCAAAAAGATTTCTGGTAAGCCAAAAGCCCCAGCGAGTAGGAGGGTCGCGGCGGTGTGCGTCGAAGGTGTCGGGCGTGAGCCCGCCTGGAGCCGCCACCGGTGCAGATCATGGTGGTAGTAGCAAATACTCGAGTTAGAACCTTGAGGACCGAAGTGAAGAAGGGTTCCATGTGAACGGCAATCGAACATGGGTCAGTCGGCCCTAAGGAATAGGGGAAACCCGTTCCGAACTGGGGTGTCGATGGCAAAAAAATTTGTTAACAAACCCGAGAGCCCGAAAGGGAATCGGGTTAATATTCCCGAACCCGGATACGGAGATCGGACCCCTCTAAGGTCCGATGCGGTAACGCAAACGAACTCGGAGACGTCGGCAGGAGCCCCGGGAAGAGTTGTCTTTTCTTTGTAAGGGACGGACTCCCTGGAATCGCCTCGCCCGGAGAAAGGGATGTTGTTCCCGTAATGCACCGTGATTCTTGCGGTGTCCGGAGCGCTCCCGTCGGCCCTTGAAAATCCGAGGGAGAGCAAGTGATTTTCGCACCGGGCAGTACCCATATCCGCAGCAGGTCTCCAAGGTGAACAGCCTCTGGTCGATAGAACAATGTAGGTAAGGGAAGTCGCCAAGCCAGATCCGTAACTTCGGGACAAGGATTGGCTCTGAGGGCTGAGTCGGTCGGGGCCGCGATGGAAAGAAGCGAGCGACTGATAAACCGGTCTGCGTTGTGTCTCGGAAGGGCTGTCAAGCGGCGCCGCGTTTCTCCTCTTCCATGGTGCTTGCCACGTGTTTCCCTGTGATGGGGTAAAACTGCGTTCGGCACCACGTGGCGGTGAGTGCTCGACGCTGGCGCGGCGGCTTGGAAGTGGC
>JAHWFO010108551.1:36719-57194 GCA_023313115.1 Rhysida immarginata
CCCCCATGAAAATCTATGCCTACGGTACTGAACCAGAGATGTGCTTCGTTTTAGATGATGAGATGTGCGAAATTTTCATTATTTTGATAATTAATTATAACTAAATATATTTTTATCTGTCATATACCTTATATTTTAATCTATCAGAATACACTGAGAAAGTTGGAGAAAATCGGAAATTTATCCGATTTAACGTGGAATGACTCATATATCGTAGCGCCACCAATGTAACGATTATTTTGCAACATACTTACAGGTCTGCTGTAGGATAAAGTCTAAGTGGATTAGATCAGGACAAGGTAATGGAAGTCAGTTGTAGCTGTTCTTCCTTTCCAATGCCCTTAAAAATCATCCAGTTGAACTCCTGCATTTCGTGTGGTAATGCACCGTCTTGTTGAATGAAAAATTCATCATTCCATAAAGTCCATAGGAACGTTATATATATAAATCTTTGACAGGCTCTCTACTAAGCATTATAGTGCTATACTTCACCTAGTACCCAATAACAATATGTAAGCCAAAAAAAAAAACAACCGGTGAAACAAGTTATTAAATTAAAGTGTGACGTTCCACGTGTTGTGTTAAAAAAAAACATTTCGGGAGAGACTTGGTCATATGTTATTCAATTTATCAAGGGGAATATGAAAGTATAGGAACTTCTATAATGTGAATTTTTAGTGTTGATAGAATTCGTAATTCTAATATTGGATATAAAGGAGACCATACAATTGTGAAACAGCAGGAGGGGAGGTGCTGTGACAGGAATAGACTGTTTTTTGGGTTGTATTTAAATACGGTTGAAGTTAATCTTTAGATTCTTAGGTGAATTGAAGTATTGAATTAATTGATGGGTAGTTTATGCTATGAATTTTATGAAGAGTTGGAAATTATAATGATTTCTTCGTTTGTTCTCATCGGATTTAATTAAAACGAGAAGGGGAAGGGAGACCGGAAACGCTCTCAGAAAAAAATAGTATGTGTCTGCCACGGCGATTGCAGGAGGGAGGCTGAGCGTTCCGCTCTTGTCATTTGGAGGGGGGGGGGGGGGCAGGAGGTGACATTTACGACTGCCGTGAAGCTATCATGTCCAGTCAAACAAGTCTATTAGTTTCTCCTTCCAAATCAAGGTGTGTGCAGGCTCATCATAGGATGCTAATAAAAGGACATTAGTATCATATTTGGAGCAGACGGTTTATTGAGGGGGGGCATCAGGTGTCACTGTTGACCTGGCCAACCTAGGTAGAGCACGGGACTCTGAGCACCTCACTCAAATGACTACTCGGAGAAACACCATCTACATTTAGTGGAATCATTGTTGGAGATTTGGACCTCAACATTCATCAGAGATTTGTGAGTCAAAAGGAAAAAGCTGTTGCAAGGAATCATCATGGTCAAGTGCCTATCATTGTGAAAAGAAGACAATGGCGCATTTGAATCTTCTGTCGATTTTAGTGGGGACAGTCTGAGCCATCCAATGGACTCACTTACTAATTGAACCAGGTCGTTCTAAGGTGTGTTTTTGTTCTTCAAGGTAATGTGTATTTAGTGAAATTTAATGGCCTGTTAATTAAGTGTAATAAGTGCCTAACAAGTTGGAATACAAGTGATTGAGATTTTATGGATAACCTGATACTGTAACTGTGAGTAATGTGATACACTTGATTTTTAAGATTTGCAAATAGTAATGACTTTATGGTGATAAATAAGAACCGTAAATGAAGTGGTTTAATGTGAGCCTTTACAGATTTGTCATTCTCAGTAGTTGAAAGAGCCAGAGTTTGTGTTGATATATTTGTATGTTATCGTAGATTTAAGTAATTGGGGATTTATAGAATTAACTTCCTTCTTTTTGTGTTAAGATCTGTCCTTTCTTTCCGTAGGTTAAGTGCTGAATCTTATTTGTATCTCTTTGGTGTTTATTTATCTTTGAATAAAAATACATGTATATTTATTTAATTCTCAAATTCGCCTAACTTATTTGAATTGATGAACACAATGCCCTCTTTTTTAAAGAATCCAACCTTTGTTGATGATTGTTATTGTGATTTGTGGGGTGAAAAGGTTACATTGGCACCTGACGTGTAAGGCAGTGCAATCAGAGACATTGGTTACAAAAGAATAAAACTCCCAAGAAATTGGGAATTAGGTTACATATGGTATGATATATATATAACGACGACTCATTAAAATTTATATTATTACCAGCTGATATACCCGGCGTTGCTTGGGCTGTTTTTTGATAAAATTTTGCAATTTCTTAATGCGAATAAACAGAAAAAAAAACACATGAAAAAAGCTTGCGAACTAAAGCCACAGCCAGGAGTGAAGAAACGTCAGATCAGAGTAGGGTTTCATTTTCTTTCTATTTCCTTCTTCTTTCGAAATTACATAAATAATTCTTCTCCGATTTTCTCTGGCACTGAGTCAAACCCACTCAGCTAAACAAGCATTCCAGCATGAGCGAAGCCTAACCGTTGGGAGCATTTTAAAAGAAGTCTTTATCGTTTTTGAAATTGAATTTTTGCTGTATTATTTCTAAGATTTTTTCACGTATTCATTTTTTCTGAATATTCACTTTCAAATATTGCAAAATTTCATCAAAATACAGCCCTCGCTACGCTGGGTATATCAGCTAGTAACTAAATCAACCATTAAGGAAGACATAACAAAGTACTGAAAAGCTAATCTAATTTCTGTCACAAAATAATGAAACAGTTTAAAATTTTTTGAAAATTTTAGAGAGTGTCATAAGGGGTGGGCAGCAAGATCTCCGGAAATAAATTCGATTCAGCATGTAGGGGAGAAAACGTACATAATAACTTTTTTGTTCGCTCTTATTTTATCATTTCGAGGTGTTTGATATACTACTTGCTATATCTTATCATTGAAAATTATTGAGGGTATCATAAAGGCATCATTGGAGCACGTGCCATCGTATCGACTACAACCATTTTCAAAATGGTTCTTATAGTGGAACTATATTTATCAATTGGTAAAAATAGTAATTAATAATCGCTTCTATGTCGTCAATACGATTTGTTTGATGTTTTACTATATTTTACCATTGAAAATTGGCCAGCCAGGTGGCCGAGAGGGCTAGGGCATAGGCTTTCTAATTCTCGAGTCCGCCTCGCCATGGGTTCGAATCCTGCCGTGGGCATGGATGTTTGTGTTTGTCCCGGGCTGCTTATAGATATAACTTGTGTGAAAGGCGCAAAATGACGTTAGTAGTCGACGCCAAAATTTCTAGAACTTGCTATTGAAAATTAGTAGTCGACGCCATTTAAAATTACTAGGTGGGGTCGTCAAAGTTCCATTTGTGCACGTGCGATCCGATTGAGATAATATTTGTGATTGGTTCGTGTCATGAACCATATTCATCGACTGACGAAAACAGATTTTGAAAATCTTTCATAGCCTTGGAAGAGTAAGAGTTTTTAGGACGGACGGACGGACGGACAGACAGACAGGGCATAAAGCTCTTTCGATACTAATAATCCGTATTAAAACTTCAAATTGCTTTTTTTTATATAATTCAAAATTTGCTGATTTACCCAGTGTTTCTCGGGCTCTTTTGATAAAATTTTTTGCAGCCACAGCGTCAGTTCAGACAAGTGTGTCAATTTCATTATTTTTCCTTCTATGGCACTGCGTCAAACCAAAGAAAGATACCTTTCTTCTCGTCTTTGGTCAAACTCACTCAACTTTTCACAACATTCTAACATGAGTAAAGTCAGCCAGTAGGAGCATTTAAGAAGTCTTTTCGTTTTCTAAATGTCAATTTCTTCTGTATGTTTTCACTCTGTAATTCTAAGCTTTTCCCATGTGTTCATTTCATCTGGTTATTCTCATTTTGAGAATGCAAAATTTCACATAAAAAGTGCTCGAGCCACGCTGGCTTATTCCTCTGGTCTCCAAAAAGAATAAGGTCTCATTTTGAATGTGATGCCACCTGTTGGCGAAAAAAAGTTTCCACTTTTTAAGATGAGTTTTAAAAGCAATGGGCGAATTTTTCGCTACCGTTACGAAATGAGCAATGACGTTTCATTCAGTTTCCAGAAACCTGCAAATGGAAGTTGCCATTACACTCAATGACCTTCCTCTTGTTTTGAAAACCAAGCATAAATCAAAATGACGTAACTCAAATGGAAAACTTATCTTAAAGATGTTCGATACGAAATTGAAAATGAAACCATGTTCGCAGAACTGCGAATTACAAAATAAAAACCCATGAAAAGCAACGTTCAGGAATATAAAAAAATCTGTCACCCCATAGCCGGCATGGCAAAGAACTAAAAAACAGTTTTCCGCATGTTTTCATATTTGTTTTGCATCTCACTTCCGGACACGTCGGTACTTCAAGGATGGCAGCAAGATTCAGGGACTATTATGAGCGCTGCCACCAGAAAACATTTTGTCGAAAAAAGACGAAAAAAAATTCTTTTGAGAAATCTCAGTTAGACAGTGACCTTCCTTTTGCTTTGAAGACTCAATGTGCAAAGTTTCAATTCAAACGGATTAATGGTACAGGAACGCATATGATATAAACAAAATCACAAAGAAACATCTATTTTTATATATAGATAAAAAATAGACTTGCTGATATACCCGGCGTAGATTGGGCTCTTTTTGATGAAATTTTGCAATATTTGATTGTGAATTTTCAGAAAAAATGAAAACTTGGATAAAGCTTAGAATTTATTTTAGTAAAAAATAATTTTGAAGATTCGAAAAGACTACTTTTTAAATGCTCCTATGGATGGCCTCTCCCACTTCGGCCCATTAGCAGTTCTGCTCGTCTTTGCTCATTGCTGAGTGAGTTTGACGCAGTGACGGAAAAACAAGGTGGGGAAAAATGTATATAGTTTCCAAAGAAGGAAATTTAATGAAAATGATGCTTTTTTTTCATACGTGTTTTAACCCCTGGCTGTGGCTGTTGTACGCAAGCTTTTTTCATGTGTTCTTTTTTTTATGTTTTTCACATTCAATTTTTGCAAAATTTCATCAAATGAGAGCCCAAGCTTTGGTGTTTTTTGAAAATACGGAACTGAAAGATGATCGCAACGAAATTGAAATTGAAACCATGCTCGAAGAATTGTTTGTTTCACCGCCGGGTGGGCAAGTAAAAGAAAAATGAAACTCTTTCCCTCATGTTTAGTCATGTGTTTTGCATCCTCCTCCCCACTGCCTGCTTGAATCAAACTGTCTTTCTGTTTCATTCTGCGGCTCTGCATCAAACGCATTCAGCTTTTCTCAACACTCAAACATGAGCAAAGTCGAATTGAACTGCTAAAGGGACGTAGTTGGAGCTTAGACTAATAATTAAAACTTACGGTTAATGTTCACTATCTGCACAATCGCAAACGCAAGTCCCACTCTCGCCCTTGCGGGCCTCGATGGTCACAGCATAGATCAAGTAATACAGAGATGCGACAGGAGCGGGTGAAAAAAGGAAACCGCTGACGTCATGATCGTGACGTCGGCGACGCTAGCGATCCTGGTGAATTAGTTGGGTCCAAGCAAATCTGTAATATTTCATTAAATTATTCACCAATGTCCTTTTTACAATACAATAACTTTATTCGTATAGAATGGAGCCGACTTTCAGCCTTTCGGATATCTTCAGTATTCATTTACAACTGATATTTTTTTATTTTATTTTATTTTTAAATATCTTACAATGCAGTTTTTAAAATTTTTAAACAATATTCAATAGCACATAGATCTTTTGCACTCCCCGTAATTCTGAACCCAGTGCCTCAATCAAAACCAAACGAAATAGTGAAGGTGGACATGCCCATAGTAAGCTATATTCCGAATTTTAACCTTCTACCTCAAAAAATCTAGAAATTATAAAGGGAACGGACGGACATTATGTGCTATTTAGCTACTACTTAAAGGAGTGAAATTTAGTAACCAGATTCATCTAGGCAAGATCTACATTACAATGAAGTTTAGGCTAAATTCTTCCAGTGGGTCGGAGTTGCGAGGGTGGCAGTCACTTGGTCTTTAGAACTATGGCAATAAATGGCATGTCATTCCTTCGGAAATGATGAGAAAGGAAAGAAGATACGAGCTTTTAACAATATCTACATACTAAGTTCGAGAAAATCAATTTTTTTATTTAAAAAAACTTGATGGGAGGTAAAAAGTGCAGTTAAAGGGGTAAAAATAGATGACCGCAGGTTCTGCTACTTGTCTACCCTACTGAAGGGGGGGGGGGGTTCTTGTCAATAAAGGTATAAATGTATTTTTGCTTCATTGCTAAAGCTCTTTTTTGGAATGTTACAAGATTTTATTTATTTATTCCGGATATGCGATCTCATGCTTCTCTTCAACTCATTTAATACAGCGTTCATTATTCAACTCACGTTGTATTGTATAATATATAATTAAATTATTCACCAATGTCCATTTTACAATACAATTTGTTTATTCGTATAAAATAGAGCTGACTTTCATCCTTTCGGATATCTTCAGTATTCATTAATAATAATTTACAATAATTTATAATTATTGTTAATGATTTTCCGGTTATATTGTTTTATTTTCTGAGATTAATATGAGTTTTTGCTAATTTATATTTTATTTCACATTGTAATTTTATTAGTACACTGGCGGAAAAAATAATCCCAACACCACGAAGGACTTGTGCTGGATGAATGAAATTGGGACAGTATATTCAGCTATGGTATTTATTCAATTGACTCAAGTTTCAAGGTTACAACTTATAGGGGGCGCCACCAGCGCCACCCTGAACATGGTGAAAAGCACGGACTTTAGGGCACATTAGGTTGCAGCGGCAGTGTGGGGGCGAGCGTTATCCTGTTGGAGCAGCCCCCTTGGCATACCAGCCATGAATGGCAGCAGAATGGGTTCAACAACCATCCGAATGCAAACATTTGCCGTCATGGTGACTGGGATAACCACCAGGGGGGTCCAAGCTGTCGTAGGAAATTCCTTCCCCTTACCATAACGCCAGCGGTGGGGCCAGTATGCCGACGATGGATACAGCTCGTTAACAGGGTTTCCCCACTCCTCCTACTGACCCTTGTGCGACCATCACTCTGACCCAGACAGAAACGACTCCATCCGTGAAGACCACAGACCTCCATTCTGTCCTCGTCGCTCTGGCTTGACACCACTGAAAACGTGCCGCAAGGTGTTGAGGGGTAAGAGGCAAACATGCCACAGGGCGCCTGGAGTGGAGGTTCCTCGCCAGGAGACGGTTCCGAATTGTGGGTGGAGTGACGTTGGGTGCCACAGCAGCCCGAATGTCCGCTGCAGATGCTTCCGATTTGCCACAGCCATCCTACAGATGCGCCGGTCAACCCTGTCTCCAGTGGCCGGGGGTCGTCCAGATCCTGGTCTCCTGGTAATCCTGCCTTCCTTGGACCATTGATGCCAACAGTTGTACACAGTGGCAACGTCTCGACCCATGGGTTCTGCAATAGCACGGAACGAAAGTCCACTCTCTCGAAGGCCCACTACACGTCCTCGTTCGAATTGGGTTAGCTACCCATATTCACGTCGCAGTCGCTTTCGAGGCATGTGTTTACGTACTCTATCACACACGTCCACAAGTATCTGAAGTGACACAGAAGCGCGTCTGCCATTGAAATGTCTCATTTGCATGTATAGGGTGGCGCTGGTTGCGCCCCCTGTAAGTTGTGACCTTAAAACTTGAATCAATTGAATAAATACCATAGCTGAATATACTGTCCAAATTTCACTCATCTAACACAAGTCCTTCGTGGTGTTGGGATTTTTTTTCCGCCAGTGTATGTATGGTAGTATCTTTTATTAGGTTTTACTTATATAGTTCTCGTAATCTTTTGTTTTTGCTTAGTGATTCTTTTATTTTCTCTTCTTTTATTATTTGGTTGAATAATAAATTGCTATCTACTAATTCCATCTTATTTAATCCACAAGAAATTTTAAATACCATGGAATTAGTAGATAGCAATTTATTAGTAACTAGCTGATATACCCGGCGTTGCTCGGGCTCTTTTTTGATGAAAGTTTGCAATACCTGAAAGGGAATACACAGTAAAAATTAACACATTAAAACAGTAAAAATTCTTCTAGAAAAACCGAAAAAAAATTTTTTTTAATGTTCCTAATGGATGACCCTCTAACAGTTCTCCCTGGTTCGTGTTGGAATGTTGTGTACAGCTGAGCGAGTTTACTATTGTGTCGGAGAAACAATGTGTGGTTTAATGTGTATGGCTACGAAAGTGGGAGGAAATAAAATGAAAATGAAACAATAGTTTGATCTGACGTTTTTTCAGCCCTGGCTATGGCTGTAAATTTGTATGACCTGACTTTTAAAAATTCATTTGTTTATCTAAAAATTCAACAATTCCAAAATTCTCTTCTTGGATGGCGATGGATGTACATGATCGTTCGTGTCTGTGTAAACTGCAATTCCAACAATTGATAAACTGTTAGGAAATAAAGAAATTAAACTGGAGCAAACTCCAAGCATCAGGTAAATGATCTTAATTAGAATAATGGATGGAAAAATTCTGCGATTTGGATTCGAACCAGGAACCTCGACTGTCATGGTCGACACATCTACTAATTGGGCCATGGTTTCTTAATTGAAGAGGTTATGAGTCATAACTTATGACACTCCCGTTTAAACGCGATCCCGCTATTATTTTATCCACCAGATGGCGAAACATCGAAGTATGCTTTAAATAATCAGATATACAATAGAATTCAATAAGTTATGTATAAGAATATATAAAGCATAAGTTATCGATGTTTATTTTAAGGCACAGCTAGTTATACATTTTAAGCTTTTTATCTTAAATAAATGATTCAAAATGATTCATAAAAATTTAATAAATGAAGCATAGATTGCTCGTTCGCCATCTACTTCCGATACATCTGGTTCGCGCCGATAGCATTGGATCAGTTACGAGTGTCATAACCTCTTCAATTAAGAAACCATGAATTGGGCTATCGCAGACACCTGAACAGCCATGCTGTCACTAAGTGTCTTAAAGACAACCAAGTAGTCTTTACCTGATGTTTGGTGTTTGCTCCAGTTTAATTTCTTTCTTATTGTGTGTTATCAAACTTTCTGATGGTTTGGATAGGAGAAATTCACGATCTGTGAACCGGGTGCCCACCTCCCATTGGGCTTTCCTTCTTGACAACTTGGCTGTCTTTAAGACACTTAGTGACAACATGGCTGTTCAAGTATCTGCGATAGCCCAATTAATAGAGGCGTCGACATGACCGTCGAGGTTCCTTGTTCGAATCCAGGTCGCGGAATTTTTCCATCAATTTTTCTAATTGCTTTGTTAAAAAAAAACGATCGTCGATGTTAATGTGTGTCTGGCAGGGAAGTCTCTTTTCTGTGTGTCTCCCCGTATGATGTTCTATGCGAGAGTTTTACAATTCACACTCTGCTCTCGGGGTCTTGAAGCAAAACTGGCGCATTCACCACTTGGTGTGATCTGGCAGTCGCAGTTTCTTCTGTTGACACATTTACATCGACGGCCACAGGGTCACTCACCACTTATTTAGTTGAAGCCGTGTGCTGGAAAAATCGATACAGCACCGAGTGAAGTGGTTGCTTTCTTTGCCGCCTTTCCATTGTTTCTCAATAGTCTGCTACCTCTCCATTGTTTTCATTTACTGCTCATTTTTAAAGCTTTTCAAGAAAATGTTAAATTCTAATAACTATCAATTCTAATAAAAGCACAAATGACAGGAATTATATGTATTGTTAAAATTTCCGACGCCTTCTCACTGATTCTCAGAGGAGGAAGACCTTCCAGCTGTATGCTGACGACCATTACGCGAAACTTTAAATTTTGGTCAGGAAATTAGAAAGGCCGAAGAATATTATATTTTATAAGAGGGTGGTCCTCGATTTATGCATGATTTACTAGGTGATATGCCCGGCGTTGCTCGGTCTGTTTGTTTGATGAAATTTTAATGCCGTATCCCTTGCGCCATCTCTTGAGGAAACAAACAAACATAACCAAGATATATTTATCCCCACCCTCTCCCTTTGGAGACATATAAACCTTACTCTGAACCTAACGATTATGAACGGGAACAAACACAAACATCCATGCCCCGGGCGGGATTCGAACCCGCGACTCGCTGGTATCGAGAGCGGAAAGACTAGTGCTTTAACCCTCTCGGCCACGGAGCCTGCAGTAAATGTGTTACGTTTGTAGTGCAACACCAGTTAATGTGTTAACAAACGGAAAATGAATTTTATATAAAAGATTATTTTTTTCCATAAATCTCATGTAGACAGTGCTCTACTCTTTGCTTTGAAAGTCAAGTGTGCATAATTTCATCAAGATCAGAATAAAACTATAAATTTGTATAAGATACAAATATATATACATATAGACATACATCCATTTTTATATATATAGAAGATAGATATATTGTTTAAAAATTTTAAAAGTTGGTTTTCCCCCGGCCGGTTAAGGAATTGCGACAATTCAGTTTGCAGAATCAGTTGTCGCGCGATGTGCAGATAGTGAACATTAACCAAACTTACTTATTAGTCCAAGGCTAGAGGGCCATTCGTTGGGTGCATTTTAAATGAAGTCTTTTCGATTCTTTACTATAATAATTCTAAGCTTTTTATCATGTGTTTATTTCGTCGGAATATTCACATTAAGATGTTGCAAAATTTCATCAAAAGAGCTCGAGCAAGAGGTCCGCTTTTGACCAAAAAGGAAAATCCATTCAAAAACATTCATTTTTATTTTCGAAAATAATTATTTTTTCGAAATCTCAAGTAAACAGTGATCTTCCTCTTACTTTGAAGATCAAGTGTGCAAAGTTTCATCGCAATCGGATGTATGGTACAGGAATGCATACGTAACAAACAAACATTCATTTTTATAAATGTAGATAATTAAAATAATTAAATAAATTATAAAATTTGCCTTGAACTTTGGGATTACGGACTGAGTATCGACAAATTAATTACATGTAGTTTTAGGATAGGGCTACTTTTGGTCAAGTATACTCTAAATCTCTAAAATCATCTAGGCCTACTTAAGCCTTTTTTAATTACAGAATAGTTTTTATAATATATAAGTAATGAAAATTAAATATATTTTAATCTTATAAGAAAATCATTTTTTATAGGAAGATGCATTGGTGTATTTGATAATGATGTACACGACGTTGGAGAAACATGGTCAAATACCTTGCACTGCATTTCAAATACCTGCATTCGTGAAGGCAATTCTTACTTCATTGAAATTGAAGGGTAAGTAGAAAGGAATCAAACTGTAAGATACAGGGCCCATAATTCACCATATGATGTTTGATCTCGTATAAAATTTGAACAGATTTGAATTTAGTTTAAAACTTTTGTGCATTGTGTTTCAGATAACTTAGAAAAACATCTGCGTACGCCTCGAACGTTTAAACATCTGCCCCACCACATTTTTCAATAACTGTTCGTGAGTGGTTAAATGTGAAATTCCCAAACCGCTGGATTGGGCGACGAGGGTAAGTGGAATGGCTGGCACGCTCTTCCGACTTAACACCACCGAAATTATCTTGTGGAGTTATTTTAAAGACAAAGTGTGATTGCCTTATCTTGCTCACATCCCATAAACACTGCGTGCCGTTATTACAGAGGAATTGAATAAAGTACCTATTGGTATGTGTTATTATGTGTGACGACCTTGTATTGATGTTGATGGAGGAACGGTTAATCACGCTATGGATAACCGAGACTAAGAACATTAATTTCTAACCGACGTCCTACGCTGTGCAGTGATCTGTTTCTTAAACATAAATTCTGCTACGTTCAAATTTTATACGACCTCAAACATCATATAGTGAATTACGGGCCAACCTAAAATGTTGATTGTAACAGATTTATAGTTCGCTATTTTGAACTGAGCATTAATTAGCCTCATTGAGTGTTCGTATTTATTTAGTCATTAGCATTCATGCACTTACAAAGCTATACATGAAATCTTTTTATTGAAAGTAAATAAGAAAATTATAAGTTTGCAATCAAGAAATTAATTTCTGACAAAAGCAAACGATTTCTTATTTTTGACTTTCGTCTTCGCACATGAATAGCCATTAATATCAATGATTCTCAGTGGCTAACATGCAAGCCAGATGGGCTTTTCTTAATAGCGAAAGCCACAATAGCGACAATTCCATTGTCACTTGATCTTAATTCTTTATTTCTTTCTGTGGAGATACATGAAGGACGTTGTTTACAATTATTGAATTTTTACTGTGGTTGAGACAGTTACACCCAGATGTTGAAGTATACTTGGAGGCTAATAAAAATTGTTCTTGGAAAAATTATGCAGCAGTCGTTCAGTATGCAAGATAGTTATTTAAATTACCCTTTCATATTTATTACGCACTTTTATATTTCTGTGCTAAATTTGACAATGAAACTACGAAAGTCCCGACAAAATATAGGGTGTAACGTAATTCAGGGACAATAAGTACCTAGCGTGATTCTTTGCATGATTATACACTTGAAGTTCCTTAAGTCGAAAACTGTCGAAAACTCAGAATTTAAATTGCGTCGTTACGTCATTTATGAACTTTCCGCACCAGCAGTTCATTACATTCAAAGGGGCGATTACAATTAAATCGGCGGCAATTGTTGAGATTAAATAACATTTTCGACAGGTTTTCAGCAAACTTCGCGTGATGTTTAGACCCTTAACATTTGAATTTTGAACATTTTGCATAAGGAACTTTAAGTTTGTAATCCTTTAAATTTGTAATCATGCAAAGGATCACGCTAGGTACTTATTGTCCCTGAACTACGTTACACCCTGTATAAGGTATCACCTTGTTATTGGTATAGATCTACGTCAATGAAATGGCGACGAAATACGCCAAAACAAGAGGCTGTATTCATTAACGTTAACCCGTAGTTGCATGGATGGTTATTGTTCTGAGAGTTTTCATAGGAAAAATAAGTATTCCGATTGCATTCATTTGTTATGCGAAGTTTAATGAATGCCGTTACGATAAGTTTAATTAAGAAGGAAACCTCAGAATATTCGAATTTTCTAGCCAGTCGTTTCTGCATAGATTCTGTAGGTGCATCATAATACTCATTGTAGAAATTAGCCCCGTCTTATTACAAACGGTTGATACCATAAAAATGTTAATCCTGTATATCAATCAGCGTAGAATTGATCAGAAAATAGATAACCATGTAAAATAATGAAATAGATAGATGTTTCACATTACCACCTTTGCGAACGAAAATCGGACGAAAAATTATCGGACGGCATTTTCGCAGCTGGATGTAGCTTTCACATTACATGCGAAACGACCGACTGTCAGTTGCCTGGTGCATATGATGCGAAAATCATGCGTCCAGTTCGATTAGATATTTTTCGCATCGGACCGATTCCACCATATGCGAGAGCCAATCAAAAATGACGGTATGCTTTTAAAGATGTTAATATTCTTTGCCTGCGTAGCAGAAAGCACCGCCTTGCAAACAATAAACGTTTCTTTCTTAAAATTAATGATGATTTTCGATAATCACGATACCCGCCAGACATGGCAGACATGTTTGTTTTCTTTGCGCATTTATTGGCGCATATCGACAGCGCTATCAATATGAAAGCAACCTGCGAATTTCGGACGCCTGATTCCTAGACCGTTGTCGTGTGCCAACGAGATTTCTGCCGTTCGAAATTCGGCCTATATTTTGTCGTCCGATTTTCGTTCGCAAAAATGGTAATGTGAAACAGCCTTCAGATCACATCAGTTCAGACAACAAGAATCTGGCAGGCTGCGGACTTGGTGTCACGGAGAAAAATGGTTGCTTAAAGCTAATGGCTTGGAAAAGAGGACATAGTTTATACTTACAGGAAAAATTCTTTATTTCCAAGAGTTAAAATAAAAGGAAATATTATCCTCTAATACGAGGATAATGGGGGTGTGTAGACCCAATTTTAATAAAAGAACTTTCAGCTAATGTAACAAATTAATAAATGTAACTATATCATTAAACAAAGCTATTGGAGTCTTAGTTATGCTTCGACTTGATTCTTAAGGTTGAAAACTTTGCTTTCCCATTATTCTCATTATTAAGGGCCATAATTAACGGCCGTAATAAATAGTCAATGTTCACCAGGCGGAGTCTACACTTCGTACAGTTATTTGGAACACTTAACTGAGTACCCGCACTTGGATTGTCTCTTGCTTAAAAACAATTGTTTAGGCCTTAAAGTTTCTTTAATTCGCAGAATCACCAATGTTGACTGACGTATCTACAATATTTTCTGATGCATGCATCCAAAAACGGCGACGCATTGCGTTTAATATGAGTGCTGCAGGCAACAACTGTTGTAATTTCCTACATAGCCCAATCCCTCATTCATGAAGGCTCTCAAGTTCCATGGAGCTATGACAAAGATGCACTTATCACTCGAGCAAATTGGACGAGTCTCTCCGGCTTCGATGATGCGGTGCACTTCGTGCGTGAGTTTGTAAACTGCTGTCTATGAATATGTTGACGACGGGACGAACCTTTCTTGCAGGGCCAATGGCGAAGTTAGCACGGGCGTGACTACCTGCTGGAGCAATGCAGTTGTCTCCCGTTCGAAAATTCCTACGACCCACAAAACAGACTCGGCGGACAGCGAAATATGACTGCTGTTGGGGCTTGTGTCAGGCGAAGGGGATACGGGCGCCCTAACTTATACAACGACATAAAGTCCTCTGTTGAATGTTGCAATACTGCTGGCCTTGGTCGAGGCGTCGGGTAAATGGCACTGGAAACAGCAGAAGATTACAATGTAAAATCATGCAAGTCTTTAATAACGCTGAGTGTGGCTGATAACTCGTAAGCACGTTTTTCCTTTTCCTTCGCTAATGCTGTCGAACGAACCTTCATTCTTAATCCAGAATCCGATGGTTGTTTCCCGCTTTCCGCGGCAAGCTTCTGCTCATTCGCGATTTTCAATTTATCCGGAGAATAAATATGTATGTCTGAAATCCATGGATTCTCGGCCATCTCTCTCCTAATTACTTTTTTTCTCAGTCTCGCTCTTAGCTTTCGCCACCACGTCATTGACTTTACGACGCTCTATCGTTGTGATTTTATTAATATTATTTTTTATATTTTTTAACGCTGAGGATATTTGGCTATGCTCCTCAATAGCTGGCTGCTCACTCTTTCGCCCGTAGCAGACGCTCTTCTCGCGCTCGCTGCTCTTCACCATATCAAGTTCTTCATTATTCGAAGCCCGTGACATTTGGTCTCCAAAAATGGTTACCAGTAATTTGACTTACTACTACCTTTCTGTTAGACTGAATAAAGCTCTCAATTCTCTCTCATCTCGAACATCCAGTAAGTGTACAAGACCACAAGGCTTAGATGAAACGAAAATGGGGGGGGGTGCAGTCATTAAGGAAGTTACAAATGGATGTAGAAATAAAACAAATAAGAATACTGATTTAAAATCTACTTTTATTTCACCGCATAATCTTCCTGTACATTGAGATGCTTGTTACATCGTTTCACAAGCCTGTAAAAACCAGCAGCATAACATTTTTGAGCTGCTGTTTGAAACCGGCAGTGAATTAACTTTGTACAGCTTGGAGCCGAACAAATGGAAGCCGCTTGGAGCAAGGCAAACGCTATAGCTACGTAGGATGCTCGAAAACTTCCCAGATGAATTTTAGCAACATCTCAGTTGTCATGTTGGCAATATGAGGGCGCGCGTTATCATGCAATAACAACACGTCTTTGATGAGGAATTCCGGTCGCTTCCGTAGAATGACATTACGAAGTTTCATGAGGATGTTACAGTTTACTCTTGCTGCCGGAATATGGTAAGCAATATGCCCTAGTGATCCCAGAAGACTGTGAGCATCACCTTCCCGATGAAGCAGCCCAAAGAATTCACACAGGAAGTTCATCGCCTGGTTCATTCAGCACCCCAAATAATTTTATGCTGCTAGTTTTGGGAGCTTGAGTAACGATGGCAAAGGTGCCTCTATATACATGGAGATTAGGTGGAGAATAGAAAATACTGTAGTTTTTAAGTCAGTACTCTTAATTGTTTCATTTCGGAATTCATTTATACCTTACTTCTTACTTCGTTCCCCTCATACATAAATCTTAGATATGGAACCCGATTCTGTTGAGTTGACATACACTATATGATCACAAATATCCGGACACATGCACGTTTGCCCTCTAGCCACGATTTCATGGAAATCAATAGGGCGTTGCACATCCCTTTGCCCGAATCACAGCTCCCACCCTTCGGGGAAGACTTTCCACCAAATGTTGGTAGGTACTTTCCGGAATGTTCCTCCATTCCTCCCGAAGAGCGAGTATCAGTTCAGGTACAGAAGTTGGCCGATGTGATCTGGCCCGCAAGCGTCTTTCTAATTCATCCCACAGACTCTCTATAGGATTGAGGTCGGGACTTTGTGCCGGCCAACCCATTTCTTCGACCCCTGAGTCCGCAAACCACTGCTGTACACGCCTCGCTTTGTGGCACGGAGCATTGTCGTGTTGGTAGAGAAATGGCCCGTTTCCGAAAAATTGCCACAACGTTGGAAGTGCACAGTTGTCCAAAACATTCAGATAACGGTCGGAGTTCATGATTCCTTGCACAGGAACGAGCTGGCCCAGTCCGTACCATGAAAATGAGCCCCACACCATGACTGCTCCTCCTTCGAACTTGACTGTGGCTTCTGTGCACTCAGGTAAGAAGCGTTCTCCAAGTATGCGCCAAACCCAAACTCGTCCATCGGATTGCCAGAATGTGTAGCGAGATTCGTCTGTCCACATTACACGTTTCCATTGGTCCATTGTCCAGTTTCTGTGGGCTTTGCACCACTCCAGACGTCGCTTGGCGTTGACCCTGCTGATGTGGGGCTTGTGGGCAGCAGCACGGCCATGGAATCCCATTGTGTGCAGTTCCCGACGAATTGTCATGGTACTGGCATCATTTGCAGAGGCGTTTCGAAACTCTGTGGCAATTTTTTCCGCCGAGGACTTCCGGTTGCTGCGGGTGACACGACGAAGCACTCGACGGTCTCTGTCCGTTAGTTTCTTGGGTCTACCAGTTCGTTGTTGAATTGTTGTTGATCCCCGGGTCTTCCATTTCATAATGACATCGCCTACTGTTGACTTGGGTATCTGAAGAAGGCTGGAAATGTCACGCACGGACTTGCCGCATAGGTGACATCCAACGATGGTTCCACGTTGGAACTCACTGAGCTCTGCCGAACGACCCATTCTTGCCAATGTCCAAGCAGAGGTGTGGGAAGCTATTTAAATGATGTGCAAGTCATTATCATGTGACATTGGGCCAATCGATGATCTGTGAGGGGTGTCCGGATATTTTTGATCATATACTGCAATAGTTTAAAAATGCGCCATCCAGCTAAATTACATAAATTAAGGAAGAGAAAAACGTATTTTAATTTCCTACCTTGTTGATGGACCTCCGTGTAATTCATGACTTGTATCAAATCTTGTGTTCTTAGATACGTTATTCCTTTGAGACGTGAAATTAATTTATCGCCAGTGTGTTAAGCCTAACAGAACTCTTATCATATTTAGTTTCTGCCTCTTGCCCGCTCAAAAATTAAATGAGAACTTAGAGACTTCACCACCAGAGGGCTCTGAGTGCACTGGACCAATCACAAAGAGCGTCAGCCATCTAGACCAATCGGATGCACTTGTGTTCAGCTGCACGTGTTTTCAGCTCCTTCAATCCTAACAGAATTCAAAGCGCCAGCTTCAAAATGATATGCAATAGTGGAGGGAAGTAACAAACAATATGCAGTGGTGCTCATTCTTGTAAATCAAAAGGTTGGATTGATGCTGCTCTTGCTACTTACAATTTTCATGTCTCAAGGGAAGAAGCTCAACGATCGTAAGTGATTAGGCTTAAGGTTACCTAGATCGACCTTGGTTTACTTAGACCTAAAGACACTCTAAAAAATGAACTGATTCAACATTAAGAAGGGACAATTGACTTTGAATTTATTGCGTTTTAGGGTTACAGTATTCCTCCCTAATAAAAAGGAATACATGACACGCTCTGTGTCAAAGACTTTTATAAATTTGTAAATTATTCATTTTTCCTTCATACTTTGCTCTCATATTGTAACCTACTGTTTTGTCATTGCTTAGGCCTATCTACTTCATTGGATTGATTGATACAAATATATTGAATTGTACTTATATTTTAACAAGATCTTGTCTTGTATAATAAGCCTTTGTGAATATAACTTAATATTGAATCGTTGCTTAGGCCTATTTACCTAATTAAATTGACTGATACAAATATTTTGAATTGTATTTATGTTTTGACAAGATTTTGTCTTTCGAAGTAAGCCTTTATGAATAATACTTAGTTATTTGTATGAAGTTTGTTTGCATTACAATAAAATCACGATTTCTTTTGTACATGTGTCTCTCCTTATTTTACTCACTATTGTTCTCTCTTTGTATTACACTTCCATAAAGGAATTGCACGCCTTGTTACACAGTGGGATAAATGCCTTAACGCATTTAGAGAGGATTTTTAAATTCCTTGTATACACTTTGGGTAAAAAAAAATTCGCTTTCATTTGTATGATCCTTATATTTTGAGAAATTGAGTCTCGACAACGCGACCATCATATGCACGTGCTCATGTTAAGAATTTATTCATTGTTGACTCCTCACTATGAATCGATTGTTACCTGACATGCCATTATCTTGGTATTCTTTAAGGTTTCTTTTAGATCACGTGCAATCGACTTGAAGGAGTCCACGAAAAAGTCTCAAAAGATAATATAACCAACGTAAGATCTTGATGAAGATATTGTCGAAAATAGAATTTTTAAAAGTTAATCTATTGTTAACTTAATCATGCAACAGTAGATGGATAAACGTACAGCCCAAACGTGCATTCTTGTAAGTAGCTTTTAGCTAAAGCCCCTAATAAGAAAGCATTATTATCCTGACCATTGTTAGACTTGGGGGTTGCAAACAATTTGAAAATAGTCATTGTTTTGATTGTTACGTATAATAATTAAAATAAACATTAAGTATCGGAAGAATGGAGCTACTTATTGTTTTCACAATGTCTGCCTGTCCATCCGTCCCCTTCATAATTTCCGCATTTTTTGAGGTGGAAGTTTGAAATTCGGAATGTAGCTTATTATAGGCATGTGCACCTTCACTATTTAGTTTGGTTTTGATTGGCCCACTGGGGTCGGAGTTTCGGGGGTGGAAATTAGAGGGGGCCAAAAGGTCTACGCGTATTTATGCATATAAAGGAATGAAATTCGGTATGCAGATTCCTCTAAGCAAGGTCAACATTACTGTAAAGTTTGGGTCAAATTGTCCCAATAGGGTCGGAGTTGTGGCGGTGGCAGTCACTTGATCTTTAGAAATATGGAAAAATATAGCATGTGATATATCATTCGTTCGGAAATGATGAGAAACTAAAGAAGATAGAGCTCTTTTTCATTTTCTAAATACTACGTTCGAGAAAATCAATTTTTCGATTAAAAAAAATTGGGGATGTTGGTTAAAAAGTACAGATCAAAGGGTAAAAATAGATAACCTTAGGGCTTAGCTACTTTTCTATACCTTCCTCGGGAGGATTAATTTCTTGTTGTGAAACTCAGCATGGTCAGAATTTTTTATTGATATAATAAGCCACAAATAGCAGTCATTTTTTTGTTTTTTTAAAAAGGTAGCGTCTCTTCATTGATAACATTATCTGGACATTTGAGAAGCCATATAATGAAACGTAAAATCGTACAAGTATTATCACCAAAATATAATAAATCAGATGGAACAGATACTCAATCTCAGGATAAGTTTTTATACATAGGAAAAGTAACCATTTTTTATGAAAACCATATTGGTTTATATAATATGCCTTACATGAGCACCATTGTTTTATAAAAACACATTTCGATGCGTCTCCTCCACTGCTGAAATCATGAACTTACAGGGTGATTCTGAAAAAGTGTGTATAACTGTAAGCAATGACAGAGGTAAGCAGTATGAACATTTTCTTTTAATACAATGTGGGTCCGAATTTGAACGCTGACATATGAACAGAAATAAAAATGCCGCCACCAAGCTCAAGTTAATAATTCAGGTTGTACAGCGCCTAGAATAGAGGACTGCACCGGCGTGTTTCGCTCGCTCGAATCCGCTCGTGCGTCCCAGATTTGAGCGTAGTACGCCCAAGTGTACAACGCTCCTTGAGAGCTGCCGCCCGCAGTTGGGATATTCCGAGATAGAATATCCCATCCCATATCGTTCTATCTCGGAATATCCCATCCCATATCGTTGGTAAATCTGACTGAGTTTTTTTCGCTCGTTTTATCTCGACCATTTGCCACCTAGCGGATTTTATAGCAATGTTTTTCCGCCGAGCGAAAAATGTGTGAATGAATTTTGGAGGAATAATAGGGTACGTATACCGTTAAAGTTTGATAAAT